>JARYGA010039456.1:0-43768 GCA_030545235.1 Helianthus tuberosus
CGACCCAAAGATTATATCGTCCACATAAATCTGAACTATCAGAAGATGACCATCGACCTCTTTAGTGAAGAGAGTGGCATCCACTTTTCCACGAATGAACTTGTTGGCTAGTAGGTGTTGAGACAAAGTCTCGTACCAGGCTCTCGGGGCCTGATGTAAACCATACAGCGCTTTGTCCAATAAGTAGACCTTGTTTTTGTGGATTGGATCGGTGAAGCCCGGTGGCTGACCGACATAAACCTCCTCTTTAACCTTCCCATAAAGAAACGCCGATTTAACATCCAACTGATAAACTTTAAAGTTCTTCCAAGACGCAAATGCTAGGAAAATTCTGATTGCCTCTAGTCGTGCTACAGGAGCATAGACTTCGGTAAAATCAATTCCCTCCTGTTGACTAAATCCCTGAACAACGAGTCGAGCTTTGTTCCTTATGACAACTCCTCTATCGTCCCTCTTACACTTGAACACCCACTTGGTGTTAATCTTTCTCTGACCATCCGGCAAATCAACTAACTTCCACACTCCCAATTTCTCGAATTGACTAAGTTCCTCCAGCATTGCATTGACCCAAGAATCTTCAGTAAGTGCCTCTTTGTAAGTTCTTGGCTCAACCTGCGAGATAAAACAACTTGATGAGAATTCAGTTTGCAAAGGAGCAACTTTTGTATAAAAACATGTAAGCCCTTTATCAATCTGATTTCGAGTGCGAACGCCTTTCTGCAATTCTCCTATGATCAACTCCTCTGGATGATATGAAAAAGTTCGCGGCATCACTTCGTTTGGAACATCTACATTTTCCTCCAGATTAGTAACATTCTGCTCTGCATCTTGTTCACCAACTTGGTTTGTTTGACTTGAAATCTGAATTTGCTCCCCCTCAGAATTTGAATCTGAATCACCATGATCAAATACTGGCATGTTTTCAACTTCTAGATTATCATTCTGAGCCAACTGATTTTCCTGAGCAACTTCATTCTGTTGGACATCATCATGTTCACCAGCATTACTTGGACCTGCTTCATCATCATTTGAAGTTTCCCATGGTCTCCTCGAATACTCAGCTGGGAACCTTAACTGTGACTCATATTCATGCAAAATATCCAACTCATCAAAGAAATCTTCATCATCCTCTGATTCTTCTCTCATGTCAAACGAATCCCAAAGTTTGTCATAATGATAACGCCATGAATCACCAGGATTCTGCGGCGGCATAGTATAACCTTGACATTCAACATTTGCAGCTTCAATAATCCGCTTCTCACTTGGAACGAAGACACGTCGCAATGGATTTGCATAACCAACAAATATACCCTCAATGCACTTCGGACCAAACTTTCCAAAAGGCTCTATAACCGTACAGGGTGACCCGAACGGTTCTAGATACTTCAAATTCGGTTTGCGGTTATTAATTAGCTCAAAGCATGTTTTGTTGAACTTCTTGACAGTGAGAACCCTGTTGAGCGTATAGCATGCGGCAGAAACAGCTTCAGCCCAAAAATTAATCGGTAACTTTGAATCTGCGAGCATAGTTCTAGCCGTCTCGATTAGCGTCCGATTTTTGCGTTCTGCTACTCCATTCTGCTGCGGAGTGTACGGAGCACTAAACTCATGCAAAATACCTCTTTCATCACAAAATTCTTCCATCTTGCTGTTCTTGAATTCAGTACCATTGTCACTTCGAATTCTCTTGATACGCCTTTGGTACAAATTCTCAATCTTCCTGAACAGCCCCATCAAACTGTCAAATGTTTCATCTTTCGTCTTCAAGAAAGAAACCCACGAAAATCTGGAATAATCATCAGTAACGACCAAACAATAGTAATCTCCTGTAATACTTTTGACATTCACAGGACCAAACAAATCCATGTGAAGTCTTTCCAGCGGTCTTGAAACTGAATTGACTTGCTTTGTAGGGTGTGACTTTTTCTTCTGCTTGCCTTTGATGCAGCTAATGCACTCCCCTTCCAGATGAAAACCTTTGATATTAACTCCCAATACCAAATCATTGTGCACCAAGTGATTCATCTTCCTTAGGTGAATATGCCCCATCTTTCGGTGCCACAATCTTGATTCTTTCTCAGTTGCTCTAGACACGAAACAATGTGCTTGACCAGTAGTTGTAGTTGCTACAGACATATCTAACACATATAAATCATTCACTCTAGGTGCCCTCATAATAATCCATTCTTCAGGAACAACAAAACCAGGTTTCAAAATCAAACACTCTTTATCAGTGAAGTGAGTAGTATACTGATTGTCACAAATCTGCGAGATACTAAGCAGATTGTTTTCCAGCTCAGTGATGTAGTTAACTCTCTCAAACGTTACAATCCCATTGGATAACGTTCCTTCACCAACAATTCTACCACCTTCATGACCTGCAAATCCCACATAACCACCATTGATATTCTTCACATCATACAGTAATGCAGTTTTTCCTGTCATATGTCGAGATGCGCCACTATCCATGATCCATCTTGAAATGGCTCTTGGAAGATCCTGCACATAACAAACTTCAAATTAAACAACTTTTAAGAAAGATGCCGATTCATGCTTCCCGATCCAGGAAGCTCCGGCCATTCAAACTGCTTATTCGAACATGGTGTCCACCCAGGCCTCATCAGCCTTAGGTGTAACCTTGACTCTAGCAACTTGAATTTTGAAATTTTCAGCCTTCAAAGGTGGAAAATTTGCATCATAATCAACCGAAATTGATTCATCAGCCTTTTTCACTTCAGAAGTTGAAATTTTCATTTCAGTTTTTGGTTTCCAAACTTGTTGAGTTACTGCAACCTGTTTATAAAACTTATCGTTTTTAGTTACCACTTTCTTTACAGGTTCATTTTTCACTTTAATGTTGTCATTTTTCACACTCTTTTTCTCAACAATGATTGGTGCTTTACCCTTCATGTCAACTTTCTTCTTTTGGGACCATTTGTCAACAACTTCAGTCTTAGGCTTGGAGTTGGTGCAATTTCTTGCAATGTGACCAACTTTATTACATCTAAAACATGTACGAGTATCAACAACTCGACTTATGCCTTCAGACTGAGGTTGTGAAACCTTCTTCTCAAAGAACTCTTTGTTTGATTTTGAAAAAATTTCATTCTCTTCATCAGCAAGTGAACTTGAACTGTTCACAAACACTTTCTTTTCAGCAAACCTTTTGTTTTGAAAACTCTTCTTCTGATAACTCTTACCATCCCTGTAACCACCCGACCAATTGTTTCGATTGTTATTATAAAAACGTGGTGGTACAACATGCTTTTTGTAATAAGCTTTATCTTTCTCAAAATTCATTTGCCTTTTTGTTTGGCTCAAACTGTTCACCTCTGACAATTCAACTTCAACTAACTTGAAAACATTTGTCAACTTTTTCACATTAACATTCTCAATGGGAAATTCAGAATCTGAATACAACTTATCAGATCCAGCCATCTTGTACATCACAAGACCCGGTTCATCACTTAAGTTGTTTTTGGATTTTGATTTCTGAATGTATTTGTCCAAGAAACACCCATCATCTTCAGTTGAATCAGACATCAAAACACTTTCAGCTGTACTCTTAACAATCTCTGTCTGAACACTATCATCAGATGACGTAAAAGTAACATCAATATTTTCCGGAAGTTTAACTTCTTTTTCTTCCTCAATTTCAACCAACCCAGATTGCTTTTTCGTATAGTTATCAAGAACAGGTGGTGGAACTTGATGAAACCCCACCCCAGTTCCATCACAATACACATCTTCGCCCGCTTTGTCTTTCCCGATGGGTTTGGGAATGATATGTTGCAAAACAAAGCTTGCAGAGCTGTAACTGTTAAGCTTCAACTGGATTCGCTCATTTTCGATTACAACCTCTTGAACTTTAAGTTTCAATTTAGCGATTTCATCCAGTTGTTGATTGATTGATTCTTCTTTGACTCTAAGCACTGCTCTTAGATGTTCATTTTCTTTAAAAGTTTTACCATTTCGATCATCACAATCTTTCAATGTGCCTTTCAATTTTTCAAATTTTTCAGAAATCTGACGGTTTTCAAGAATCAACTTTTCATTTTCTTGTTTAATTTTGTCATGATCAATTTTATCATTTTCAATTTGTTTAGTTAATTCTCTTATTTGTTCAGTTGAAGCTTTAACTGTTTTGTCACGATCAAGAATCTGATTCTCAACGCTTCTGACCTTAGCTGTCAGATCATCAACTTTCTTTCCGTTGAGATACGTGACTGTGCTACAAAATTTGCATTCTTTGTTGCAATTTTTGCAATCAGCATTTCCATCGATTTTCTTACCTGACACATTTGTTGACACATCTGAACTGACCTGGCTTTTTGACTTAGACACGGAGTTAGAGTCTACCTCAAGTGCCTTAGCAGCTAGCACTTTGTCAGCCATTCTTCCAAGATTCTCAGCAGTCAACACCTGCGTTGTGTCAATAACTCCAGTATCAATCTTCTTTGCTTTCTCGGTCTCTTCTTTCTCCTTTCTCTCTTTCTCTTTCTCTTCTTCAATCATTTTCGAAGTTGGAGTTCCCCACCATTTGTGTTGCCAATACTCATCATCTTCTTTGTATTGCTGGATTATGGCTTCAATATCAAGTGTACTATCATCAATTGCAATATTTCCATACTCATCAAGATAGCACTCTCTATCTGGATCCCATCTATTTGCTCTTCTTGCTTCCAGAAAGATACGAGATATTCTAATGATTTTGTTTTCAGCAATCATTTTTCTGTATTGATATTTTTGCTCTTCAGTTCGATCGTCTATCCACGGAATAGGATCGTCATTTCTCGCCATGAATGCGTAACCAACCGCATCTTCTTCTGGTAGAACCTCTTGACTCCAGTCATAACCCTCATCATCGTAAATCACCGCAAGAGCTCTAGATTTCTCTCTGTTATCTTCAACCTGCTTCAATCTAGGCGGCTCAGATTTATTCTGATGATAAATCGCCTTCTTGTAGTAATCATCTCTGAAAGGGTTCTCCGACTCATCAGCATAAGCGTTTCAGCATTCTCTCTTAAAGTGACCCTTCTGCTTACATTTGAAACATGTCACTTTGGATTTATCGAACCCCAGCTTAGTAGAAGCACCACCAATTGTTTTTCTGCCAGTAATTTCCATGAATCTTTGTGCACGACGAACAGCACTTGCCATAGCCCAACGAATATCGATCAGTTCCATTTCCTCCGGATCAATCTGATCGTAATCTTCTTTCGTCAGATTTGTATTGCCAATCTTCCCAGCTACCAACCCTTCATACGATTCCAACACCGATGCTAAGAAAACCATCTGCTGCTTGGCCGACTCTTCATCAAAATTCTGAGCATTCTTCAAGTCTATTGCGATGTTGCATTGAAAACGATTCTTTGCATCAGAATGACTTCCAGAAGATGAAGATCCACTGTGATAACCACTATGACTTCCACTGCTTTGACCACTTTGATTTTCTTTGCCAGCTGTAGACACATTTTCAGCTGAAAATGCAGTCTTTGGAGAAGTTGCTTTTGGCATCATGCTTTTTGGATAGTATAGATCCAGATTCTGTTGATAAGATGAATGATTAACTTTGTACGTCTTTTTCAACTCCAACTCGTGACTCTCGAGTTTCTCAATCACCAAATCTGGTTTCAACAATTCAGAAGGAATAGTGTTCTTAAGCATGAGAGCATAATATCTCCACTCCATCTCGTCTGGCAACGAATCGAACAACTTGTCTACTTGCTCATCATCAGAATATCTGATATCATGTCTTGCTAATTCCAGCTTCAGATGACCGAACCTTTCAATCATTTTACACACTGACTCATTCTTAAGACATCCGAACATATCAAATTCTTTCCTAAGAAGTTTCTTTTTGTTTTTTACGATATCAATACTTCCTAAACATTTCTTTTCTAACTTTTCCCAAAGATCTTTTGCATTTGAATAATCGATCAATGAGATTATGTCTTCCCGGACAGACTGAAATAACAACGCCACACACTTTTGTTCAGCTACAAACGAGTCAATCTCCTCAGCTGCTCTTAAAGTTTCACCATGTTTCTTTCCATTGGCATAACCGTTTTTCAAACTTTTCCAGCTAGGAAATGCGAATGCCATCAACCAGTCTTCAAACTTTCCGGACCACCGACTATACTCCTCAATAGCCATAAGTTTTGGAGGTTTATTAAACATTCCGAAAGCACTTTCTGACTCCCAAGCTTCCTTTTTCTTCTCTTTTGGCGTGTTATCATTCACATTGCTTGACGAAGTATTATCGTTTCCGGAATCTCCAGCGAACGCGTACATGTCGCTAAACGGGTTTAAGAAAATATCATCCATTGTGAATGTACCTGTAAAATCAGACAACACTTAGAAAAATTTTGATTTTTGAAAATATCAGATTCAAACGAAACTTGTTCAAACAGAATGGTTCAAACAATTTTTCAAACGAACTAGTTGTTTTTCAAACGGAATGGACTGTTCCGTTTGAAATAACAAAGGCTTCAAACGATAAACTGTTCAAACGATAAACTCCAAACGACAACAGTTTTCAAACGACAACTGTTTTTCAAACGACAAAGATTCAAACGATGGACTGTTCCGTTTGAATCAATAGTTTTCAAACGACAGCTGTTTTCAAACGACAGCTGTTTTCAAACAATCACCTCAAACGACAACAGTTTCAAACGATCAACATTTCAAACGACATAGTTCAAACGAAAAACATATTCAAACTATCAGTTCAAACGATTGGTTAATTTTCAAACGATAGATCAATTTTCAAACGATTGAGTCAATTTCAAACGGTGACGTCAGCAATTCGCGAAACTTTTCAAACGGTCCGAATGATTTAGATCAGTTTTAGGTCGAATTTTGATTTCAAACTTTCAAGGATTAGTTAATAGTGAATTTCGTTTGTTATGTGATCGTTTCAAGCCATTTTAACCGCGAGAACTAGTTAAAATCAGAAAAGAAAGGTAGAAGTGAGATAATTCGATGATTTCAAGCTGTATTCGGTATGAACTCCTCGTCCTGAGCTCTGATACCACTTGTTGAATCGTGTACGTGACCCTGAAAGTCAGTTAAGGTAGTTCAACATCGATTACTAAGGCGGAATCAAAGTAAACAATGTCCAAAACAGCTTGTATCCTTTAATCTTTCTTTCTATTATCAACCGTGTGCTTGTATAATGTTTTCTAACACAAATCCGGCAGCACTTCGTGATTCACACAATGACCTCCTACTGTTCCGTTTGAAATGTGACACACACATACCTATATATAGACAATGACCCTTCCGTTTGAACTTAACATAAACAGATTCAAACGACCTGTTCAAACGGAACCATCTAGTTCAAACGACAGTTTCAAACGGAACCATCTAAACTCAAACGAAACCCTATCTCAAACATCAATTTCAAACGGAACCATCATGTTTCAAACGGAACCCTCATATTTACTTCCTAAAATCAAAACTAAACCCTAATTTTGACTTATAAGTTCCATTCTTGACTTTCTTGATATAAGACTTGATGAAGATGCAGTCAACAGACATTCTAGTGCATCAACAACTAGTATCGGCACCCGGATCGAATAAAACAGTAACAAAGAAATCATCTAGAAGAAACTTACCCATCACAACGTTGGGATCGTTCATTGCGTCAGCCTGACCAATCACGAAGGTGCGACCTTTGCCGTTATTTTTACCGCCGTTTTTGCCTCCATTGTTGTTCTCATTTCCTTGGTTGTTGTTCTGATTCTGATTCAGCTGAGGACAGTGCCTCTTGAAGTGACCCTCAGCACCGCACTGGAAGCATCCCTTATTACCTTGCTGGTGTTGCTGTTGGTTTTGGGGAGTTTATGGCCGCTGTTGTCGGTTCTGCTTTGCAGGATGTAAGCTTCGGCAATCTTTGGCTTCATGTCCCAACTTGCTACATCTCTGACAACGACCTTTGTTGCACGTCCTGCTGTGGTGTAAACTACATCGATTGCACTTTGGGTGATTTCCCCTGTATCTACCCTGACCTTGATTTCCAAAAGGCTGCTGACTGGGGTTCCTGTGTTCATCTGTCTTTTGCTGCTGGGACTGAGACTGAACTGGAGTAGAACCCTCGCCCGAATTTCCATCCCACTTGCGCTTGTTGTTTCTGGGAGCATCAGTAGTAGTAGCGTTAATACGCTTGGGCAGCTTGCCCTCTTCCACCGCCTGATCGGTGAGCTGGTGTGCCAAACGAACGACTTGCTGGATTGTGGGAAGGTTGGCCGCACTTACAGACCCTTGGATTTCCGGGACTAAGCCTCTGAGGTATAGCTTGATTCGCCTAGATATGGGTTGTAACATGTTAGGACATAAGGCAGCCAAGTCGTTGGACCTCTTTGTGTATGCCTCAATCTCTGATCCTTCCATCTTCAACCCATAATACTCTATCTCAAGCTTCAGAATGTCGTCCAGGTGGCAGAACTCTTCCTTAATCCAATCCTTGAAGTCGCTCCAGAGGGTGGCATTCACGTCTGCTAACCCGAGCATCTGAACCTGTGCGTTCCACCAAGAATACGCTTTCCCTTGCAACTTGCCAGTAGCGTACTCCACTCGTTTGTTGGTAGGGCTTTCACTCTCTTCGAATGTAAATTCGATTCTTCGGATCAAGTGTAGAAGGCCGATTGTCCCTTCAGTGCCGTCGAAAGTGGAAGGTTTGCATTCCAGGAACGCCTCATGCTCCTGGATGTCGTTTATGTGCTTCATCCATCACAAGCTCGCGTAGGTTTCCATACAGTGGGACCCAGATGCGTCCGTTAACATAGTAGGCACCGTCTTCCTTTTGTTCCAGGCGCTGCCTCGATCCTCGTAAGGATTCAGCTCTGATATTCTCTGCTTTCAATGCTTCAACCTGAGCATCGCGAATCTGAGCAGGAAGACTAGATTGGATGGTAAGCTGTAACGCATGTACACGCTTAGGTATAGTATCCTTTCGACTGAGGGCGTCGGCCACAACATTGGCCTTGCCTGGATGGTACTTGATCGCGCATTCGTAATCATTTAAGAGCTCGACCCATCGGCGTTGTCGCATGTTTAACTCCTTTTGCTTGAAGATATACTCGAGACTCCTGTGATCGGTGTAAATGGTGCACTTGGTACCGTATAGGTAATGTCTCCATATCTTAAGCGCGAAAACAACTGCTCCCAGTTCCAAGTCGTGCGTAGTGTAGTTCCTTTCGTGAACCTTAAGTTGGCACGATGCGTAGGCAATGACCTTGTTGATGAGATAGCCAATCCATGGGCCTTTAAGGAAAGAGATAATGCCTACAACAGCACCACTCTTATCACCCTGAATCACCAGAGGTTCTTCACCAGAACGAGGAATGCGGACGATTTTCTCCTTGCAAACAATCTCCGCTTGATGATGAGATAGCCAATCCATCCCAATAACGACGTCGATACTACCAAGTGTGATAGGGATGAGATCGATAGAGAAAGTTTGACCAGCTAAGACGAGGTTACAACCTTTAACTATGTGTGTGGCCTCGAGACTTTTACCATTTGCTAGCTCTACCGTGTGTTTGGCGGTCAAAAGTGTTTGGGTGCGCTTAAGCATTTGACTAACTTTTAAGGACACATAACTAGTATCGGCACCCGAATCGAATAAAACAGTAACAAAGAAATCATCTAGAAGAAACTTACCCATCACAACGTTGGGATCGTTCCTTGCGTCAGCCTGACCAATCACGAAGGTGCGACCTTTGCCGCTATTTTTACCCCCGTTTTTGCCTCCATTGTTGTTCTCATTTCCTTGGTTGTTGTTCTGATTCTGATTCAGCTGAGGACAGTGCCTCTTGAAGTGACCCTCAGCACCGCACTGGAAGCATCCCTTATTACCTTGCTGGTGTTGCTGTTGGTTTTGGGGAGTTTGTGGCCGCTGTTGTCGGTTCTGCTTTGCAGGATGTAAGCTTCGGAAATCTTTGGCTTCATGTCCCAACTTGCTACATCTCTGACAACGACCTTTGTTGCACGTCCTGCTGTGGTGCAAACTACATCGATTGCACTTTGGGTGATTTCCCTTGTATCTACCCTGACCTTGATTTCCAAAAGGCTGCTGACTGGGGTTCCTGTGTTCATCTGTCTTTTGCTGTTGGGACTAAGATTGAACTGGAGTAGAACCCTCGCCCAAATTTCCATCCCACTTGCGCTTGTTGTTTCTGGGAGCATCAGTAGTAGTAGCGTTAATACGCTTGGGCAGCTTGCCCTCTTCCACCGCCTGATCAGTGAGCTGGTGTGCCAAACGAATGACTTGCTGGATTGTGGGAAGGTTGGCCGCACTTACAGACCCTTGGATTTCCGGGACTAAGCCTCTGAGGTATAGCTTGATTCGCCTAGATATGGGTTGTAACATGTTAGGACATAAGGCAGCCAAGTCGTTGGACCTCTTTGTGTATGCCTCAATCTCTGATCCTTCCATCTTCAACCCATAATACTCTATCTCAAGCTTCATAATGTCGTCCAGGTGGCAGAACTCTTCCTTAATCCAATCCTTGAAGTCGCTCCAGAGGGTGGCATTCGCGTCTGCTAACCCGAGCATCTGAACCTGTGCGTTCCACCAAGAATACGCTTTCCCTTGCAACATGCCAGTAGCGTACTCCACTCGTTTGTTGGTAGGGCTTTCACTCTCTTCGAATGTAAATTCGATTCTTCGGATCCAGTGTAGAAGGCCGATTGTCCCTTCAGTGCCGTCGAAAGTGGAAGGTTTGCATTCCAGGAACGCCTTGAAGGTGCCCATGCATGTTTGAGGGTGCATGGGTTGACTCCCTGTTTGGGTTGCTAAGGCTTCAGCAATCCGTTCGTTGATCCAGGTCGTCAGCTGACCCTGGGTCATGTCGAGACGTCCACTCATGATCTTCAGATCGAAGGGACACACGTAAGAAAGGTGTCGCAAGTGCGTAAGTGTGGAGTGACAGAAAAGAGTAAGCACACAAGGTTCAAATATCAATTATTACGTTAATTAATGCACATTGTAAACTATCTAACCAACAATATAACATAAATCATACCACCTATTGTGTCGAGTCTTGCACGTGGAGCGAAGCGTCGTTGTGGATCGTTGAGCACTGTACAGGTTATAGTCTGGTTTTAACAAAAACTTTTTCCCTTATGAAAACCAAGTTCACTATAACCAATGGCTCTGATACCAATCTGTCACACCCCCAAAATCCACCATGCGGAGTACCACCGCTTGGAGGCGTGACGTGACCAGGATCAAGCCACCAATCATATTGAACAAGCATGTAAGTAGTTTGTAAAATCCAACACAATACAATTGGTGTCTAAACAAAACATAGTTTAAGTTACAAGCGGAAGCATTAAGTTTAAAACCAAATCATAAGTTTAAACGTTTCAAATGTTTAGCATGGTACACAGTTGTCCATGTCCCACAACGACTCTTCCCACTCCGATGCAAGCTCCATAGATACCTAACGACCTGCAAGGCATGTAACAACGAGTCAACAACAAAGTTGAGTGAATTCACAGTTGGTTGTTTAGTTATAGTGTTCATGAATCATTTGTTTATTTCGTAAACCAAGTATCTTATTTATCTGTATCGCGGTTTCCCAAACATGTTTGCGATGATTACTGGCCGGATCGCGATTTCCAAAACATGTGTGCGATGATTAGTGGCCGTATCGCGGTTTCCCAAACATGTGTGCGAAGATTAGTGGGGGCTTCCCATGTGTCGACTAGTCGTGTTTGTACGTGTCCTTCTTGATCCAAGGACCATAGCGAGTGTGAGTGTACGTAGGCTTTACGTACGTGCCCTTCAATCCGAGGACGGTGAAAAGTAGTTTAATAGCAATGATAGTACGAGTAGTTATTCAATCCCATTCCCAACCCACCGGGAATCCCATGCCTTAGGAGTGTGAACTCACCTCGGTTGCTCGGTTTGACTCTCAAAAGTAGCTAACAGTCAAGGTCGGTCAATCACGTCCTAGTACGATTACCACTTAGTTTATTAGTGACTTCAAATAGAACACAAAGTTCCTACACGTATCTATCACATAACATGCATCACTTTAACGGTTTATGCCCATCTAAGTTTCCCATCCATTCCCCACTCAAAATCAAACATACAATAATGCACATAACATATATAACATGTTAGATCATTCACGGATAGCATACTCGACATTTAGACACGCGAGTCACAACTTATGTCATTTCAGCATTTATATTCAAAACCGGCTGTTTTTGGACATTTTAATAAAATAGTTAAATTATTCCAAAAATTTCCAAATTTTTACAGGATGTCTTAAACATTCCATATTATATTGTGTAAAAATATCGGGGTCCGATTCATTACCAATATTTTAAAAAATTCATATTCCGGACTGAACTCAGATTTATGTATTTCTGACCACAGTCCACGGAACAATTTATTAAAAATTCATCAAGTGTCCGATTTACGAAATTCCAGTGGGGTAATTACAAATGCATCGGTTGTCATCTACTGTACAAATTTCATGGTCCTATTCATCACAAAACTCAGGTTATGACTGAAAGTATAACACCCATTTATTGCTGTCAAAATTCAGCTTAAGTTGTTGTTACAAACCGACACTTCAAAAATAGTAAACGAAGTCCAAAAATTACGATTCCAGTGCCATTAGAACCGTATTTCATAATAACATATTTTAGATTCAAAATATCGGTTTTTTGTTGAGTTTATGTCCTGTTTACAGCCTGATGAAGTCGGCTGGAAATGTGATTCAGCATGTTCTTTATAGTTTAAATGTTACTATATTGTATCAACACATGTCCGAACAACGGATTTTATCAAGAGTTCGACGATCAATCATCATATATGTATTAACCAACCCTAAACCAACAACATACCCATGACAACATCAACTAATAGCATTTCATATACAAGTAAACTTCATGTAACCTTTATGTTTATATTTTTAGTGTTCTTGCATTTTAGTTGTAAACATAAGCATCATACTACAATGTTAGCCATAAAATAAGATGAACAAAGGTTAAACAAGAGCTTACTACTAGCTTAAAGCTAGGGGTGATTCTCTAGTGCAAAAGATGAAGAAGAAAAGATGGTGAAGAAGGCAAGAACAAAGCTCCTTTAAATGTTCTTCAACTTGCAACCTCCATGGATCACTTTGAAGCTTTGTATGGAATTTGATGTTGGAGAAGATGAAGATGTTGAAGTGATGGTGATGGTTTCGGTTGTGGGGGTGACCGAAATGAGAGAGAGAGAGTTGAGGAGAGAGAGTGATCTTTGGAATGATTTTGTATAGATGTTGGCCATACTTGTGAAAGATTATCTTACATATATTGTTTACAAGATCAAGCAACATCAAATAAAATATAAAACAAATCAAGAATGTAAGTAGTGAAGTATGGTGTGGATGATTTGTGGGTCCTACTTGGGACTAAAAATCGGTTGGGGGGGGGGGGGGGGCTTTATGTAACATTTTGCAACTAATAGGTAAACATTAGTTAGTTCCCAAGTATTATTTACATATGTTAGTTATTAGGTATTTTAGCGGGTGTTATGGTATACGGGGATCAAGACTAGCCAAAAATAATTAAGTAATGTGTTTGACAAATATTTGGTGTCCCGGGTAATGTCCGGTTGTTCTGTCGGATACTGTTCCGTTAAATTGTTTAATTGTTTCGTAAGGCATCTTATATATATATTTTTGTAACACAATTAATTCCTAACACATAGGAAAATATACCGGACTATTTAGTAACTTTTCTGTATTCTACTAGTATGTTAACACGCACATGTAAGTATAACACCGTAATCAGAGAGCAGTTAAATGATTTAGCACAATCATCAAGCACATTAATTGTCATTAATAAATTGTACGGATACATGGAATTTCGAGGGTTGTCACATTTGGCGACCACTGCCCGGGGTCCAGCGTGAATGCCACATATCCCAGTGTGTATTTCTTGGATTAGGTATTTTGCTTCCGTTGGGGATACACACCGCGGTAGTGGTCCCAAATATGACTTCCTGTATAGGACGTCGTTGTTTACTTCGTATTGTAACGCCTTGGTTTGTATCTTTTGTGCTTCACCTCTGGCAGGGGGTAACTCCCCCTTTGTGAGGACCTTTAGTATTGGGGTGTACTAACAAGGTTCTTCCGCCGTGATGGCGGAAACGTCCCGAGGTTCAATGGAAGGTGTTTGCAATGTTTCTACCTTTACTTCTCTTTCCATGCCCGAGGTAGCAAGTTTGCTCAAAGCGTCTGCTATTTGGTTTTTTTCCTCTGTGGACGTGATTGAGCGTGACACTGTCAAAGGAAGCTATAAGCTCTTTGGTCTTAGCCAAATACTTTGCCATTGATTCGTCATTGGCTTCATAAGTTTCATTTACTTGGTTATTGACTAGCAGAGAGTCAACATATGCGTTAACCTTTGTTGCTCCCATATATTGGGCCATTCTTAAGCCCGCGAGTAGCGCCTCGTATTCTGCTTCGTTATTAGAGCATTCAAAGTCAAACCGTAAGGTGTAAGGGTATTAACTAGTATAGGTTTGCGTCTGTCTTGGGCTATCTAGTTTGCTTTGGGCTCGATATGTATAGTGGGTTTGCTTAGTTGTTTTGTGGTCTTTGGGGTATGGGCTTGGCCCAATGTAAATGGATCTCCTATGTTAGTATAAATAGGGGAATCCATAGTCTATGTAGGTTGTTGATTCATTAGCAAACTTTGTTAACTTGTGCGATTGGAGTACCAGATGATTAATAGTAATCGTGTGCTCTTGTTCTTGAATCAATACACTTTGCTTCTCAATCTTTCACATCTCACTTGTATTTCCGCTACTTGTTTGGTGTTTGATATCCGATTGTAGTGATTTTGGACTTACATAAGGCGTACATCAGCCTTATTTCATCTGGGCTTATCAACATGAGACCTGCCCCGGAACCTTTTCCGTTGGATGATCCATCGGTGTACAACTTCTAGGTTTGTCTGGCTGTGCTGGACTCCGGTATGTCTTGGATCGCGGGGTCCTGTATTACTTCTCCATCAGGGATCTCAGCCAAGAAATCGGCGATTACCTGCCCCTTAATTGATGTCCGCTTTCGGTATTCGATATCTAGAGCTCCCAACTCAATTGCCCATTTAGCCAACCTTCCGGAGATCTCTGGCTTGTGCAGAATTTGCTGTAGCGGGTAATTTGTTAAGACCTGTACGTGATGCCCTTGAAAATATCTTCTGAGTCGCCGGGTAGCGTGGACTAGTGCCAGTACCAACTTTTCAAGTGTTGGATACCGCGTTTCGGGTCCCGCCAGAACTCGGCTGATGTAATATATAGGTGTTTGTTTCCCAACTATTTCCACCATGAGTACCGCGCTTACCGCGTTGTGAGCCGCCGCCAGGTACATTTTGAGTAGTTCTTCTGGGTATGGCGCTGTCAACATGGGTAGTTTCTTGATGAAACTCTTCATGTCTTGCAGGGTTTCTTCCGCTTCGCTGGTCCATTTGAAGTTTTTCTTGTTAAGGCAATCTTTCAACGTCTTTATAAATGGCAAAGATCTCTCGGCGTGTCTTGCTAGGAATCTGTTTATGGCTACTAGACACCCATTTAACGCTTGTGCCTCTTTCAAAGTCCTGGGGGAGGGCATTCGCATTATGGCGGCTACTTTTTCCGGGTTAGCTTTAAAGCCGTCCCGGGTGACCACCACCCCCAAGAACTTACCTTCTTCTACCCCAAATGAACATTTCTTGGGGTTGAGCTTAATGTTGTATTCTCTGAGCTTTTGGAAGGTTTCTTCAATGTCTTCAAGCATTTGTTTTTCTTCTCAGCTCTTGATTACCAAATCATCGACACATACTTCCAAATTCCTGCCGATTTGCTTTTCAAAAGCCTTATCCATGAGGCTCTGGTAAGTTGCTCTGGCGTTTCGAAGGCCAAAAGGCATTTTAGTATAGCAGAAAATGCCCACGTCGGTATGGAATGCCGTTTTTTCCTCGTCTTCTCTTGACATTTTGATCTGGTGGTAACCGTTATAGGCGTCTAGAAAGCACTTGTACCTATAAGGGACCAGAGAATCAACCTTGAAGTCCATTTCTGGCAGCGGATAGGCGTCTTTGGGGCATGCTTTGTTCAAGTCTTTGAAGTCGATGCACATCCGCCATGTACCGTCTGGTTTCTTTACCATTACAGGGTTTGATACCCAAGTGTGATACTTTGTTTCCCTAAGTATTCCAGCTTCCACCAGGTTTCGTACTTCTTTAACTACCGCTGCTTTTTGGTCAGGAGCCATGCTCCGTTTACCTTGTGCGACCGGTTTAATGCCCGGGAGTGTGGCTAACTTGTGCTCTGTCTTATCCCAGGGTATTCCAGTCATATCAGAGTGCTCAAAGGCGAAGATGTCAGCATTCATTCTCAGCAATTGTTTTAGGTTATTTTTAACTTCAGGGGAAAGACTATCCCTTATTGTCACTGTTTGCTCTGGATGGCGTGTGCTTAGTACCCACCTTTCTGGGCCAATAGCGCCGGTAGGCCCTTTTGGTATCCAATACTTCTCCCAGTTTATCCCGGTATACCGTTGCAATACCCCGCGGGGTCGGGAACTTCATGAACCCACGCGCCGTAGAGACTATGGCATCCAGTTTTCCCAGGGTAAACCTTCCGATGATCACATTGTGGTAAGACTCAGCGCGTACCACAAGGAATGTGAGGAGTATGGTTCTTTCCCGGGGGGTTTGTCCGAATGTAACTGGGAAAGTAATTTGGCCAGTTGGATCGACCTTTTCTCCAGTGTAGCCTTTAATAGGGGCGTGTACTGACTCAAGCAGTCTTCTGTCTTCTGGTTGCATTCTATTGAAGCAATGCTCGTAGATGATATCTTCGGAACTCCCGGTGTCTACCAGGATCCTCCTCATATTATAATCACCTACCTCAGCGGATATGATTAGGGCGTCAGTGGTGAGGTGCAAATCTTCCATGCGTGGCTCGATTGTCATGGTTGCCAGCATCCAGGGTTCGAGCGTGGAGAAACTCCGTTTAGCCCTCTTTCCCTTATCGGCGTACGCCATGTTTAGCTCTCGTTGTCTCTTACCCGCCCCTTTATCATTTGCTTCTTTAATGGGAGGCGAGCACTGTTTTATGTCTCGCACCAGATGAGCCAACTTACCCGCCTTAACGAAATACTCGATTTGCTTCTTTAATTGAAAACAGTCATTGGTATCATGGCCGCTCCTTTTTTGGTATTCATAGTACTTGCTGGTGTCTTTGTTGGGAGTGTCCTTCAACGGCTTTGGAGGATTTAACTTGAGTTTTTCAGAGGCCAGGATCTCTGCCGGCGTTTTGCTCAAATTAGGGTAGTCGGATCGCGGTTTAGAAGAGGACTCGTTTCTTGAGTAGCTGCTTCTAGATCTATCATACCGCGAGTCTGTTCTGTCACTTTTTTGATATCGGTCTCCTCTACCTTTGCCCTTAGAGCCCCGCTGCTCTCTGTCATCCTGGCTTTTCTGAGCCTCTTTCTTTCTGTTGGCCGCGTGACTAGCTGTAACGGTCTTTTCTTGTGTAACGTATACCTTGGCTATCCTCAGGATTTCGTCTATGGTGGGAGGTACACCATCCCTCCCATAGAGTGTTCTTAGCAATTCGTCATCATTTACCCCTTGTAGGAAAGCACCACACGCTAGATCGTTTGTGACACCTGGGATTGCAAGGCTTTCTTTGTTGAATCTAACGATGAAACTCTCAACTGTTTCATTGTCTCGCCGACGAATGTGAAGGAGTTCGTTTCGCTCCTTTGTGTGCCTTCTCTGTTGGCTGAATTGCAATGTGAACTTGGCCTCTAGATCTTCAAAGCTATCAATTTCCCCGACGGGCAGACTATCCCACCAGACCCGGGCTGCTCCTACCAGCGTTTGGACAAACATCTTGCACCAGAGGGGCATGGGCCAACAGGCTACTTCCCCGGCGCTCTTGAACAGGTTGAGATGGTCATCAGGGTCGCCTAGACCATCGTACTTGCCCACAGTTTGAGGCATCTTGGGTTTTTCCTTAATTGGAGCTTTAGCTATTCTTCTGGTGAATTTGGACTTGAAAAAAGCGTCCACTGGTTTGTAAGGTCTAGTGAGATTGTCTTCTTCAACGTTAATGGGTTGAACTGGATGGGTCACTCCGCCCTGGCTAGTTCCCTGGGCAATAGGGGGTTGAGCCAGGGTGATGTTCAGTGTAGGACTGGGGCCTCTGCCTGGAGAAAAACGAGGCCTAGATGTGTTTCCTCTGTCATACACAGATTCAGCTGTTGGCGGGGTCTGACTGTAAGCCGTTTGGGATGTTGGAAAAGTCCACCAAGGTGGCATATAAGCCGCGTATGGCGACTGCTGAGCGTAGCCTTGTGTCGCTCCCTGGGGAGTGTATGTTAGAGTGTTGTATAGGGGTAAATACCCGTATGGGGTGCATAGTAGTATCCTGGGAAGTAAGCTTGATTCCCCGGCATAACCGGGGCATTCATGATCCCTGCAGGCATGATAACTGGCTGATGTGGTGGAGTGGACAACGCCGCCGTTAGTGCCGTCGAGTATAAAGGCGGCATGGCGTATGTTACCGATGGCTGATAGTATTGGGCCAGGCTTGTCTGTGGTGTTGGTGCATCTAGTGTCTGTTAACTTCGTCTTAATCGAGTCTTATGTCTAGATAGGATAAACGAGCACACAACATGGTTGAAATTAGGGTTTGTTTACATGTTAATGTGTTATTTCGCTTGAAAGTGACATGTATCAGTTCAAGCGAAATCAACATGTTGATTTCGCTTGAAATGAGATGTGTCAGGTTCAAGCGAAATCAGATCATTATATATATGTGTGTGTTGTGTTCATTTGGAGCGGAATCTGATCATATACTCAGAGTCGAGGTGTTGTTCGTTTGTCATTTGAACGTGTAAAAGCTCAGGATTGATCAATAAAAGGATAATTAGAAAGGAACAAGCTGTGTTGACATCTTTTACATTGATTCTGCCTTTGTATTTGATGATGAACTACTCATACTGACTATTTAGGGTCATCGAACGGTCCAACAAGTGGTATCAGAGCTCAGGACGAGGAGTTCATACCAATTCAGCTTGAAATCATCGGATTTTCTCACTTCTACTCATTCTTTTCTGATTTGAACAAGATTTAACGGTTGAAATGGCCTGATTTTCACATATATCAAGCAAAACACAGTTATAACTAATCCTTGAAAGAATTGGACCTAAATCTGAACAAAATCTGATAAAAAATTGTATTTCCGTTTGAAAATATGTTCGTAAATGCTGATGTCATCTTGATTTCGCTTGAAAATTTTGTCTGATTTCGCTTGAATTCAGATTTCGCTTGAAAGTTCAAGAGAAATAAGTGATTTCGCTTCAAAATCTGTTTTCGCTTGAAAAACCTGATTTCGCTTGAATAGCAATCTCACTTGAAAAGTCTTATTTCGCTTGAAGCTATTTCGCTTCAACTGATTCCGCTTGAAATTGTTGTTTTTCAAAATTCCAAAATTTTTCTAAGTGTTTGTTGATCATTTCAGGTACTTGAAGATGGATGAGTTCATGAATCCATTATGTGATGTTTTTGCTTTTGCTGGAAATGGTGGAGATGATATTACTACCGACACATCAATTAACACAAATGAGAAAGCTCCGAGTGCGAAAAAGACTCTTTCGTATACATTAAGTGTTAAAAGTGCCTATGTAACATACAACAAACCTCCAAAACTGTTGGCTATTGAAGATTATAATAGGTGGGCTACAAGATTTGATGAGTGGCTTCAAGCTTTTGCATATCAAAGTTGGAAGAGTTTAAAGAATGGTTACGTTAGAGGAGAACGGTTTGGTGAAAGTTTGACTGATCCTGATGATATTGAAAGATATATTGCTGAACAAAAGTGCATTGCGCTGATTCATCAGTCTGTGAGAGATAATATAATTTCATTGATTGAATATGAAAATTCAAAAGATCTTTGGGAGAAACTGAGGGTAAAATGCGTAGGTAGTGCTGAGATGGTCAAAAACAAAAAGAAATTGTTAAGAAAAGAGTTTGATTTATTTGGTTGTTTAAAGAACGAGTCTGTTTCCAAGATGATTAAGAGATTTAGGCATCTGAAATTGGAGCTGGCAAGACACAAAATAGTATATACTCAAGAAGAGTTGATTGACAAACTGTTAGATTCGCTGCCGAATGAACAAGATTGGCAGTACTTTGCATTAATGCTGAAGAATACAATTAAGTCTGAAGATTTAACAGTGGATCTGCTTATTGAAAGACTGGAGAGTCACGAGTTGGAGATCAAGAAATCTAGCAAAGTCAATAACACATCTTATCAGCAGAATGTGGAGTTGTACTACAGAGGAAATCTACCAAAGACTGGTTCTCCAAGAACAGCATTTTCTGTAGAGAGTTCAAATAATGTGAATCAAGAAATTCCTCACAGTGGTTTTCATAGTGGATCTTCTTCAACAAATCCAAGCCAATCTGCATCAAAGAATCTGTTCCAATGTAACATTGTTGTGGATCTGAAGAACGCTCAAAATTTCAGTGAAGAGTCAGCAAAACAACAGATGGTGTTCTTAGCATCAGTATTAGAATCGTACTAAAGCCTCGTGGCGGGCAAGATTGGAAACACCAACCTGACTAAGGAGGACTATGATCAAATAGATCCTGAAGAGATGGAACTGATTGATATCAGGTGGTGTATGGCTAGTGCAGTCCGGAGAGCGCAACGATTCATGGAGATTACTGGGAGACACTCTATCGGAGGGCCATCCACAAAACTTGGCTTTGACAAATCAAAAGTCATGTGTTTCAGGTGTAAACAAAAAGGACATTTCAAACATGAATGTCGTAATGCTCCTGCTGATGATACTGCAAATCCATTCCGCGAGGATTACAACAAAAGAGCGATCTATCATCAGAATAAATCAGAACCACCCAGAATGAAGCAGCTTGAGGATACCCCCAAAGAGAAATCAAGAGCACTTGTTGTTATTCATGATGATGAAGGTTTTGATTGGAGTGAACTGCTACCAGAGGAAGATGCAGTAGGATATGCTTTCATAGCAGAAAAGATTATTCATGTCAAAGACACCAGAACTGAAGAACAAAAATACCTCGCAAGAAAGCAGAAAGCAGAATTCAAGATGATCAGATTATCTAAGGTGTTCAGCGAAGCCAAGAAAGCAAAGAGATGGGATGCTGATAGAGAATGTTACCTTGATCCTCAAGGAAACATTGCTATTGATACGAAAACTCTTAGTATTGAAGCTTTCATTGAGGAATTTGCTGCAGAAGAAGATGCCAGACAGAGAGAATGGTGGGGAGGAGGAGAAGCTGTTGAAAAAGAAAAAGAGAGAGAGAAAGAGTCTCAGTCGAAGAAGATTGATTATGGGATTATCGATACTTCACAAGAACTTACCGCTGAAAACTTGGGGAAGATGGCTAACAAAGTGCTTGCTGCAAAGGAACTTGAGGTAGACTCAAAGTCTGAAACTGAGTCTAAAAGCAAGGTCAGTTCAAACGTTTCAACAAGTGAGACAGGTAAGAAAGTCAAAGGTGATAGTGACGGCAAAAGTTGCATGAAAAACTACAAGTTTTGTAGTACACTCACTTACCTTAGTGATACAAAGGTTGAAGAACTGACAAAAAGAGTCAGAAAGGTTGAAGATCAGATTCTAGATCGTGATAAAATGCTAAAAGCTTCAAATGATCGAGCTAACAAGTTAACTGAGAGAATTGAAAATGATAAAATTGAAGTAGAAAGAATTAAGAAAGAAAATGAAAAATTGGTTCTTGAAAATCGTAAAATTTCAGAAAATTTTGATAAACTAAAACGAACGGTAAAAGATTCTGATGAAAGAAACAGTAAAACCAATAAAGAAAATGAGCATTTAACTGTAGTTCTTAGACACAAAGAAGAGCAAATCAACCAACAACTGGATGAGATTGCTAAATTGAAGCTTCAGTTTGAAGAAGCTAAGATTGAGAATGAGCGTATTAATCTGAAATTAACCAGTTACAACTCCGCAAGCTTTGTTTTACAACACATTGTTCCTAAACCCATCAGAAAAAACAAAGCAGGCGAAGATGTTTATTCGGATGGAACTGGGGTTGGGTATCATCAGGTTCCACCGCCAGTGTTAAACAATTTTTCAAAGAAAACATCCGGGTTGGTTAATGATGAATATGAAACAAATGAAATAAAACTTCCAGAGTCAATTGATGTTACATTTTCTTCATCTGATGATAGTGTTCAAACTGAGATTGTGCAAGGAATGGCTGAAAGTGTTTTGAAGTCTGATAGTGATTCGGTTGAGAATGAAGAGTGTTTTCTGGACAAATACATTCCCCCGAAAACAAAATCCAAAAACAACTTAAATGAAGAACCTACTCTTGTCATGTACAAGATGTCGGGATCAGATAAGTTATATTCGGATTCTGAGTTTTCAATAGAGAATGTTAATGTTGCTAAATTGACAAATGTGTTCAAATTGGTTAAAATTGATCTGTCTGAGATTGAAGGTCTAAAACAGACGAAGAGGCAAATGAATTTTGAAAAAGATAAAGCTTACTACAAGAAACCTGTTATTCCACCGCGTTTTTATAACAACAATCGAAACAGATGGTCGGGTGGTTATCAGGGTGGTAAGAATTATAAGAAAAAGAATGTTCAAAACAAGAAGTGTGATGAGAAGAAAAAGGTGTTTGTGAACAGTTCAAGTTCATGTTCTGATGAAGAATCTGAGATTTTTTCAAAATCAAATAAAGAGTTCTTTGAGAAGAAAGCATCGCAGCCTCAGTCCGAAGGCACAAGTCGGGTAGTTGACACCCGAATATGCTTCAAATGCAATCATGTTGGACATATTGCATGAAAGTGTACCAACTTGAAGCCTAAGACTGAAGTTGTGATGAATTCAAGAAAGAAAGATGATGTGAAGGGAAAAGCTCCATTGATTGTTGAGAAAAAGGTTTTGAAAAATGACAACACCAAGATCAAAACTGAAGCTGTTAAGAATATGGTAACTAAAAATGACAAGTTTTATAAACGGGTTGCATCGTCTCAACAAACATGGAAGCCAAAAGTGGTTGAAAAGAAATCAAGTGTTCCAAAACCAAAGGTTTCAGAGTCAGAAAAACAATCGTCTTCTACCACGTCGGTAAAGATGAATGTTCCTTTGGACTACTATGAGAAACTTGAAAAACAAGAGTCTGTTACTTCTGAGAAAAAGGTTGTTTCGAAGAAAGACCGACCATCTGGTCAACCTCAAAATGATGAATTTTTCTTGTATAAAGAGGTTGAGGTTGGGTCTGCAGAGAGCTTAAAGATGAACGACAAGAACTTTCCGCCACTTTACATTGCAAAAACTCACTTAAATGTCAAGTTACCTGAGTCCAAAGAGGCTTGGGTAGCATCAACTTCTAACTAAGTGTTTTTTTGAAATGTGCAGGAGCTTTCAAGATCCGTTTCACGTTGGATTATGGATAGTGGAGCTTCTCGGCACATGACGGGGAAGAAGACCCTACTGTATGATGTTAGAGGGTTTAATGGAGGCTACGTAGGATTTGCGGGCAATCAGGGTGGTAGAATAGTTGGTGAAGGAACGTTATCCAATGGAATTGTTACGTTTGAAAGAGTGAACTACATCGCCGAGCTTGAAAACAATCTTCTGAGTATTTCTCAGATTTGTGATCGTATGTATACAACGCACTTTACAGACAAAGAATGTTTGATCTTGAAACCAGGATTTGTTGTTCCCGAAGAGTGGATTATCATGAGGGCACCTAGAGTGAATGATCTGTACATGTTGGACATGAGTGTAGCAACTACTACCACGGGTCAGGCTCATTGTTTTGTGTCAAGAGCAACGAAAAAGGAATCGCAATTGTGGCACCGGAAAATGGGTCATATACATCTTAGAAAAATGAATCATTTGGTGCACAATGATTTGGTTACAGGTGTTCATGTGAAAGGTTTTCATCTTGAGGGGGAGTGCATTAGCTGCATTAAAGGAAAGCAAAAGAAGAAATCTCACCCCGGGAAGAAAGAAAACTCAATTTCGAGACCTTTAGAGAGACTTCATATGGATCTTTTTGGTCCAGTGAACGTCAAAAGCATCACTGGTGATTACTATTGTTTGGTTGTCACGGATGATTTTTCAAGATTTTCATGGGTATCATTTCTGAAGTCTAAAGATGAGACGTTTGATAGTTTGATGGCGTTGTTCAGAAAAATTGAAAACTTGTACCAAAGGCATATCAAAAGAATCAGAAGTGATAATGGTACTGAGTTCAAGAACAACAAGATGGAAGAATATTGTAATGAAAGAGGTATATTGCATGAATTTAGTGCTCCTTACACTCCGCGGCAGAATGGGGTAGCTGAAAGAAAGAACAGGATGCTAATTGAAACGGCTAGGACGATGCTTGCTGATTCAAAGCTACCAGTAAATTTTTGGGCAGAAGAAGTATCCGCCGCATGCTATACACTCAATCGGGTTCTCACTGTCAAGAAATTCAACAAGACGTGTTTTGAGTTGATCAATAACCGCAAACCGAATCTGAAGTATTTAGAACCATTTGGGTCACCCTGCACAATTCTAAAGCCTTTTGGAAAGTTTGGTCCAAAGAGCATTGAAGGCATTTTCGTGGGTTACACAAGTCCAATGAAACGAGTCTTTGTTCCTAGCTTGAAGCGGATTATTGAAGCATACAATGTTGAATGTCAAGGTCACACAATGCCACCACAGAATCCTGGAGATTCATGGCGTTTTCATTATGATACTTTGTGGGATTCGTTTGACATGAAAGAAGAAAAGGAAGAAGAAGAAGAAGAAGAAGATTTATTTGACGAGTTGGATATTTTAAGAGAGTATGAAGAATCGCAGGAAAGATTTCCAGCAGAAACTTTCAGTCGTCAACGACAAGCTTCGAATGATGATGAAGCAGGTCCAAGCAATGCTGGAGAACATGATGATATTCAACAAGATGAAGTTGCTCCTGATAATCAGACGGCAGTCAACGATAATAAAGAATCTGATAATAGACTAGTATTTGATCATGGTGATTCAGATTCTGAGGGGGAGCAAATTCAGATTTCAAGTCAAACTATTCCAGTTAGTGAACAAGGTGCAAATCAGAATGTTACTAATCTGGAAGGCGAGGTAGATGTTCCAGGCGAAGTGATGCCGAGAACTCTTTCATACCATCCAGAAGAGTTGATCATTGGAGAATTACAATCAGGCGTTCGCACTAGACGACAAATTGACCAAGGCCTTACTTGTTTTTATTCTACAGTAGCTCCTTTACAAACTGAGTTTTCACTAAGTTGTTTTATTTCGCAGATCGAACCGCGAACATACAAAGAGGCGCTAACTGAAGATTCTTGGGTAAATGCTATGCAAGAAGAGTTGAGTCAGTTTGAGAAGTTGGGAGTGTGGAAGTTAGTAGACTTGCCTGATGGTTAAAGGAAGATAAACACCAAGTGGGTGTTCAAGTGTAAGAGAGACGATAGAGGAGTTATTATTTGTAACAAAGCTTGACTCGTTGTTCAGGGTTTCAGTCAGCAAGAGGGTATAGATTTCACCGAAGTGTATGCTCCAGTTGCTCGACTAGAAGCGATCAGAATCTTCCTAGCATTTGCATCTTGGAAAATTTTTAAAGTTTATCAGTTAGATGTAAAATCGGCGTTTCTCTACGGGAAGGTAAAAGAGGAGGTATATGTCGGACAGCCACCGGGCTTCACCGATCCAATCCACAAAGACAAGGTCTACTTGCTAGACAAAGCGCTGTATGGTTTACACCAGGCCCCGAGAGCTTGGTATGAGACTTTGTCTCAACACCTGCTAGCCAACAGCTTCATCCGTGGAAAAGTGGATGCCACTCTCTTCACCAAAGAGGTCGACGGACATCTTTTGATTGTTCAGATATACGTGGACGACATTATATTTGGGTCTACAAATGAAAATTTGTGCAAAGATTTTGAATAAGTTATGAAGCAGAAATTCGAAATGTCATCGATGGGTGAGATGAAATTCTTCTTGGGGCTACAAGTTGATCAACTGTCTAAGGGAATTTTCATACATCAAACGAAGTACGTTCATGATATCTTGGAGATATTCGGGCTGTCAGATTCTACTCCAGCTGTCACCCCATTAGCGACGAACCATGGGATAAACCCTGATCTCACCGGAGAGAAGGTAGATGAAACGTTGTATCGTTCCATGATCGGTTCACTGATGTACTTGACTGCTTCAAGGCCAGATATTATGTATCCAACCTGCCTCGCAGCAAGATTTCAATCTAACCCGAGAGCTTCGCATATGGTGATTGTGAAAAGGATATTACGCTACCTGAAAGGAACTCCATCATTGGGGTTGTGGTATCCAAGAGAAGGTGATTTTATGCTCGAAGGGTATTCCGATTCCGATTTCGGATGCTGCAAAGTTAACGCTAAATCAACAACAGCGGGATGTCAGTTTTTCGGACCACGATTGGTCACCTGGCAATGCAAAAAGCAGACCTCTGTGGCTCTATCCACATGTGAAGCGGAGTATGTATCTGCTAGCAGCTGCTGCTCACAGATCTTGTGGATCCAGCAACAGATGCGCGACTACGGTTTGCAATTTCTAAACACCCCTATCTTTGTTGATAATGAGGCAGCAATAAACATTACTAAAAATCCTGTTCATCACGCTAAAACGAAACATATTGAAATTCGACATCATTTCATTCGCGATTGTTTCGAGAAGAAGTTGATACGAATTGAGAAAATCCACACTGACAAACAAAAAGCTGATTTACATACCAAAGCATTTGATAAAACTCGTTTTCAATATTTGCTAAAACTGAATGGTATGAAGCTTTTATCGGTGTTGGAGGAGATTCTTGGCGTTGATGAAGGAGACATTGTAGATGATGTTGAGAAGCAATCTGCAATGGTTTGTCGATTTTTTACTTGTTTTGGTATTTAGGGGGAGAGTATAGGGTAATATTTTCAGAAAATACAAAAACAGTAAAAAATTTCAAAAATCTAAAAACATGAGATATTTTCAAAATCCAAAACAATAGAAAAACAGAAAAGAGCTTGTGTAAAAAGGGAAAATGATAGTACATTGGCTTGACAGTCACGGTATGCTAAAGATATGTAAAGTTTAAAAGTCATTAAACAGTCTCGCTGATGATGTGCCGATAGGTTTTTACACATTTAGTAGGTTTGTTCGGGATATAAATCTAAAATCCTTACTTGCTTATTTCGTGGGGAACGCTACTTGGATATATAGGTAACCCCTGAAATCTTGTTTGAAGGATCCCTCTTTCTGAGATACTAGGTCTTTATACTCAGTGATATCTGGGGTATTATCCCGGGACTTCTGATTTTGCGGAAGCAATGGCCTAGTCCCCGGAGAATACTTTACCGCTTGCTTGAAATATAGCGCCGCCCTCAGCAAAAATGATGAAACAATAAAATTGATAATCATTGCTGTTGTAAAAAAGATCCTCTAAAGGGGACCCACTAAAGTCGAACCGTCATCTCTCTGTTGAACGGAAGTTCTGACCTGAGCTCTCACGGTTTCGCATCTAACCCCTTACAGATATCATCTGTGGTATACTCACCTGTAAGACTGAATATTGGGATCTGGATACGGGAGTATATTCAAGAGGTGGGACACATGAATGAGTTTAAGTCTCTAAAACACTAAATTCGTATCCTGGACAGATTGAAATGTGTGTGAGAATTTAAGTGGATCAGTATATCGACAATCTAACTGAATTGTTTAATTCTGAGTATGAAATTAAAGCTTAACGGTACTTGTGACTTGTCGAATAGCTGATATGATTCCCTAACACGCTCATCAAAAATATGTTTGTAAATAGTTTACTTTTACTGCATTTTAGTTCTGTAATTCATTTCTAGTTTAGAAACTTTATTAAAAATCCAAAAAGATTTTTTCATTTCTACTTTAGTTTCCGACAAACCAAAGTGGAAAGCTGATCTTCAGATTCGATTTGAAGTAGATGCAGGAAGTTTCTGGGCTGGAGGATGAGTTTGAAGCTAATCATGTTAAAACATGAGAAATTGAAAAGTCAAAAAAAGTTCATTAATTTGAAACTTGTAAATTTCAGAAAATGTTTGAACTAGTTTGTTTTCAAAATGTCAGTGTGATTTATCTCAGATAAAACAAGGTCATTAAGTTGGACTTGGTAGATAAATTGAGTAATCAGGGTCATTAATTTGGACCTGAATACTTAAGTGGATTTCTAATTCTGACAAGATCATCAAATTGAAAGTGAATGGAAAGTTTGTATTAAAACTGTTATTGTCATATATCTTATATTTAGGTAGAGTGTGTGCAGGAAACAGGAATCAAGTTTCCCATGGTAAAAGAAATGTCAAAGTTTGAACCAGAATTAGAGCCCTAGCTTATTGTGAGGGGGAGTCTGTGAAAAGGGGAGTCAGAATTCTGGATCAACACTCAAAGGGGAGATTGTAGATTAAAGTTTGAAGAAAAAGATTGAAGAAGCTTTTACAATGTCAAGACAATTTGGATAGAGAGACAAAGACTAAAGACTCGACGCTGAAGACTTCGTCAACATCCAAGGGGGAGTCTGTTGGTGCATCTAGTGTCTGTTAACTTCGTCTTAATCGAGTCTTATGTCTAGATAGGATAAACGAGCACACAACAGGGTTGAAATTAGGGTTTGTTTACATGTTAATGTGTTATTTCGCTTGAAAGTGACATGTATCTGGTCAAGCGAAATCAACATGTTGATTTGGCTTGAAATGGGATCTGTCAGGTTCAAGCGAAATCAGATCATTATATATATGTGTGTGATGTGTTTATTTGGAGCGGAATCTGATCATATGCTCTGAGTCGAGGTGCTGTCCGTTTGTCATTTGAACGTGTAAAAGCTCAGGATTGATCAATAAAAGGATAATTAGAAAGGAACAAGCTGTGTTGACATCTTTTACATTGATTCCGCCTTTGTATTTGATGATGAACTACTCATACTGACTATTTAGGGTCATCGAACGGTCCAACATGTGGTGCAATGTTACCTTGACTTACAGATGTGATAACCGGCATAGTGCTATGACGTATAGTCTGTGCACTCATGGGTGATGCCGGGGTGAAGACATTGACGTCTGCGGTAGTTGGTTCCGCTGACCGGAGCTGCAAGGAGGTATACGAGAAGAGATCTGTTGTTGTCGTCCCAGAAGAGACATCAGAGGTACTTGCAAAACCTGGTGGTGGTACTTCCGCCTCGAATTCCAGGTCGAGAGACCTGGTCACAGCAGGTGAAGCTGGCATGGTGGTAACAGGGTTCGTTTCCAGCAATGGGTTACTGGTTGTCATTGCATGACTCGGTATTACTGCCTGGTTCTGATCGCTTGCCATTGGGTTCAGCCTTGTTGTTATTACCGAAAGGTCCCACGGATGGCGCCAATGAAAAGACACTGACCTTATGGGTGAGCTCCGGCTAGGACTTCAACTTTTTGGCGATCCGAACAGCTGACTGCAAAACAGAACACCGTTAGGACTCGTTACAGGAAAGGGGTTATTCCTCTAACCACCCTCCGGCGTGAGAATAAGTCTCAGTTTGGGAGAAAGTAAGAATGTAGATAAAAGAAGAGTAAACGAGGGCAAGAAGATCATACCTTAGATGTTTACCTCTATTTATAGTTTATCATTAGGGTTTCCCTTAACTTAGGATGGGCTCCGATAAGTTAGGGATTTACATGATCTTCCCAAAAGATTGGGGATTTGGTTACGTGGTTTATCCATGCAGAATAGAACATTCTAGAATAAACGTTTATAATTAAATATTTGTGATAAAATAATAGGTAATGACCGGGTCGGGTTAGCCGATCCGAGTCATACCTCGTCACACACTGCTTTCCGGAATAAACGTGCTCGTGTTTGTGTCGGATGACTCGCCGAAAATGTAATTAAGTTGAACAAGACATGGTGGAATCGAATATAAAGAAAAAACGAAGAGAAGGGAATGAATTTTGTGAAACGTATTCGTCTTCCTCGTTTATAAAGGCCAAGTAGAATGCAAATTCACAGATCAATACGGGTCGTATAGGCCTATACGAACCATATAGGGCTGACGCAATGTTCCTTTTAATCACTTTATGTCACTATTGACTGACAGAAAGTAACCTCGTACTTGATACGGATTGTATAGGCCTATACGATCCGTATAGGGTTTGCATGTGAACCCTATCTGTCAGAGTTGATGGACAACCTTTTACTAACACGCATCATATAGGCCTATATGATGCGTATTAGGAGGGCATTTGACAGTGTCAGCCTTTAATTGACCTTGGAAATTGAATTTACCCTAATATGGGTCGCATAGGCCTATACAACCCGTATTGGTGGTGTCGACTTAATTTTCCAAAGTGTGCCAATAATACGACCTGTTATATGTTATCTTTATGTACTAAGATAAAATATACATGTTTCGTGCTGTATCACACGCGCAAAACCTTTCAAGTCTTAAGGGTTTGTTTGGTATGGGGTAATGGAATGGACGAGAGAATGGAATGGACGAGGTAATGGAACGGACGAGGGAATGCAATGGATCATTACTATTCTATTTCTTGTTTGGTTACCATGTGAGAATGAAATAAATTATTGTATATTGTTTGATAGGAAAGAAAAACGAAGGAATAAAATCAGTGGTGGTGGTAGTAATTATGGGTGGTTATAAGTGGCGGTGGTGGGTGGTGGCGGAGGCAGCGATGGGTGTGGCGGAGGCGACGAGTGGTGGTGGAGGCGGCGACGGCGGGTGGCGGTGACGGGGGTGGCGGTGACGGCCGTCGGTGGTGGTTAGTGGGGGCAGAGGTGGCGGCGGCAGTGGTGGTTGGTGGTGATGGGTGGCGGCGGCGAGTGGCGTTGGCGGCGATGGTGGGTGGCAACGGTGGCAGGTGGTGGCAGCGACAGTGGTGGTTGACGGGGTAGCGGCGGAGGCGGTTACGGGTGGAGGCGGCGATGGCGTCGGTTATGGGTAGTGGTGATGGTGGGTGGTGGCAAAGGTGGTAGGTTGTGGTGTTGTTGATGAATGATGCAAGAGGGAATGAAATGAAAAAAAAAACATGGGGGTGGATGGAATGATTTTAAGGGAATGGAATGCCTTATAGGATGGGTGATTCCATTCCATTGACCAACAAAACACCCTTTTTTTCATTCGTAACGATCCATTTAGGGTTGTCCAAACTGCTCGACGATCGCTCGAAAATTGCCCGAAAAATGCTCGTTTGATTCCCGCTCAGTTTGTAAATGAGCCACTTGGCTCGGTTCGATTTGAAAACGAGCCTAGCATGAGCAAAGGTCCGCTCGCTCGTCGATCGCTCGAATTATTTTTATTGAATAATTAATATATATATATATATATATATATATATATTAAAGATTTTAAAGATTTAGGGTAAGGTTCATGCGAGAACCACCTTTATTGCGAGAACCGCGAGAACCAATGTGAACACAACCTAAAATAGCTAAAAAAACCCTAACCCCCACCCCCCCCCCCCCTAAGCTAAATGCTAAAAACTAAAACCCCCAAAAAACCTAAAAAAAAACCTAACCCCCCCCCCCCCTCAAGCTAAAATGCTAAAAACTAAACCCCAAAAAAACCTAAAAAAATCAAAAAAAAATCTAAAATTTTTTTTTAATATTTTTTATGTTAAAATCGCTAGTTTTAGTAGCCAAAAAAAATTTTTTGCTACTAAAAGTAACGATTTTTTTATAAAAAAATTTGTGTGTTTTTTAGCTATTTTTAGCCATTTTTTTTTTGTGTTCACATTGGTTCTCGCGGTTCTCGCAATAAAGGGTGGTTCATAACGGATCTTTGTCATATATATATATATATATATAGGGAGCCGCTAGAATGAGAACCACCTCCAGTTGTAAGAACCGCGAGAACCACTCTCAGCCTATCACATTGTGCCAACACAAAGGGTATTTTGGTCTTTTACTACAAATGTCTTATCTCTCTCTCTCCTCAATTAAAGTCCCTGACTTTCATTTAACCTCTCACATGTCATCTCTCTCCTCAATTAAACCGTATATTGTTCCACCCATCTCTCTTCATTTGAACATTTGGAGAAATCCATTTTTCTGTTTGTGTTCTTCATCTGGGATGAAGATGAAGACCGACGACCTTCGAACACCCTGTTTCCGGCAAACACCTTGTTTCCAGCAACCACCAACCAAAACACCCCCCCCCCCCTTCCGTCTCAACAGTAATCACCACCACTGTGACAACTTGAGTTTCCGACTTCCATTTTCACATTTATTGCACGTTGACTTTGACTGTTTAGTTGGTTGACTTGTTGGACTTGTAATTATGTACGTTGTGTTTTAATGAAACGTGTTATCATTGTGCATACATGTGACTACTTGTTGTTGTATAAGATAGTATTAGAATTATTATAAAACACTTGTTAAATCACGTAATGCTCGACGAATCAGAGTTGTGATTGCCATGAACATACTCGACGAAACAAACCTGTTTCGCCAAGACCGAACTCGACGAAACAGACTGTTTCGCCGGCCCAGATTCGCCAAAAGCCCAGCTTGGGCCCAGTACGTAAACTCTCATATTATTACGTGAACCAACCTCCTGTTTCATATGTTTGAGTAAGCTGAAACCCTAGAGGACTCTCTACTGTGTGACGGCAACCTAGAACCCACCGGAAACCCTTGTGCGATCAAACCATCATCTCGGTTAGTAAATCCATGTGTCGTGATTGATCTTTCATCTGTGTATGTGTTTTTGGGTCATGTGCTTCTGCTGGGATGATGTATATTTGTAACCGATACATGTTAATTATTAGGGTTCTTGTGAGGATGATGATGTAGATTTCGATATGAATGTGGTAGTGGATATAAATAATACTATGCGAAACTTATGACAATCGAATGCTGCGGTTCTGGATATTTTATTATGTTCTGATTCTGAATGAACGTTAGCATCTTGATAGGGTTCAATGATATGATGTTGTATGTTAGTTGATATGTTATATTCATAAACTAGGGTTTATGCTAGACAATGATTCTTGGATGATTGAGTTATGATGATCCTACATGCACATCGATCTTCATATGATCTCTGTTACTGATGACGGCTGTTAGAATGATTAGGGTTTCTGTATGATTCGTAACTGTTAAGACGTAACTGACTGTTCGACGAAACAGGTCTCTTGACGAAACAGAAGTGTTTCGCCAAGAGCAAATCGACGAATCAGAATCCTGTTTCGCCAAACAAGGCCACGACGAAACTGAATGTGTTTCGTCAATATTGTGTTTCGCCAACTATTGTGTTTCGCCAATATGTACTAGCACAGTAACTTGAGTTAATTCTGTTAAGTGTTAACTGGAATATTTAACTGCTGTTAAGTGTAACCATCTTGTATATGATTGTGGATACGTGCTACATGTTTATACGTGAACAACTTGAACACAAACTGATTATGTATACGTGCATACTCTAGGACGTGATTGATTTACTTTGAGCGCATACTTAGCATACCGAGCAAACCAAGGTGAGTTCACACTCTTACCAAGGCATGGGATTCCCCAGGTGGGTTGGGAATGGGATTGAATGATTGCTTGTACTCACATCACTACTAGACTACTTACCACGGTCCTCGGATTGGGAAGGATGCCTGTGCCAAAAATCTACGTATAACATACGTACTATCCTCGGTTTGGGAAGGATACTAGTGTTAACACATACAAAAATCCTAGGTACTAATGTCCTCGGATGGGGAAGGACACCAGCGCTAAACCTACGTACTCGATACGTACTGTCCTCGGTTGAGAAGGACACTTATACATATACTCATACTTATTACTATCCTCGGATTGGGAAGGATACTTACGGATACAACTAGTCTAGTGAATATACAACATGGGAAGCCCCCACCAATAGAACGTACTATCGGCCCAGTAGAGCCACATGTTACATACGAACTTACTATTACGCATTTACTTTCTGTGAACTCGCTCAACTAGTTGTTGATCCTCTGTTACATGCCTTGCAGGACCTTAGGTACTTATGGAGTTTGCACGGGAGGCGCAGTCGTTGTGGACAAGGATCGTGAATACTTGATTAGACATTATGACAGTTCATACTTTATTATGTTGGGTTTAATTATACGCTTCCGCTATACAGTGATAACATTTTTATGTTTTGGAACACCTTTCATATGGATTGGTTGGGTAAATTGCAATTACTTTTACTTTATACATTGTTCTATATGATTGGTGGCTTGATCCTGGTCAGTCACGCCTCCAAGCGGTGATACTCCGCGTGTGGATTTTGGGGGTGTGACAGATTGGTATCAGAGCCATTGGTTATAGAGAACTCGGTTTTAATAAAGGGAAAACGGGTTTTGTTAAAACCAGACTATAACCAGAACAGTGCTCTCAACGATCCACAACGACTCTTCGCTCCACGTGCAAGACTCAACATCCTAGGTAATAAGGTTTATGTTTATTGCCTACATGCTAGAACTACATAGAACTTTGCTCGTGGTATGCTTAGATTACATTGCTCACTAATTGTTGTTGCATGAGAACACTTGTGTGCTTACTCTCTTCTGTCATCGCACTATTCGCGAACCTATCTCACTTGCGTTATCTTTACTATGAAGATCATGTCTGGACGTATCAACATGACCCAGGACCAGTTGACGGCCCTCATTAACGAACGAGTTACTGCGGCAGTTGCAGCCGCACAAGCAGGAGGTATACCCTGCAGTTACAACTCACACTAGGATCCTTAGATCCTACATTCCTAAACCAACTCTCGTGTTTTATCTTATCCTAACTCTTATGCACAACAGGTCAACCACCTGTTTGCACTTTCAAGACTTTCATGGACTGTCGTCCAACTACTTTCAGCGGCACTGAAGGAGCCGTAGGCCTTCTCCATTGGTTCGAGAAGCTAGAGTCTGTGTTCGAAATGTGTGAATGCCCTAAGGCACGCAGGGTGAAATATGCTACCGGTACTCTCGAGGGTTTAGCTCTCACATGGTGGAAAGCACAGGTCCAAATACTGGGGTTGGTTGCTGCTAACGCCACCCCATGGAACAATTTCAAAGAGATGATCAAGGAAGAATACTGCAGTCGTGATGACATACATAAGCTGGAAGTTGAGTTCTTCAACCTCAAGATGACAGGGTCTGAAATTGAGGCGTATACAAAGAGATCGAATGAGCTTGCATTACTGTGTCCTACTTTGGTGGACAAGCGTATCGAACTTTATCTTAAGGGTCTGGTGCCAGAGATCCAAAGCCATGTGACTTCCGCCAATCATGCCACCTACCAGCAGGTTGTTCAGTTGGCTCACCGTCTCACTGATCAAGCGGTGGAGCAGAACAGGTTGCCTAAACGCATCAACGCTACAACTACCGCTACTACTTCGGTTACTCCTGCTACTCCCATTGACAACAAGCGGAAATGGGAGGGGGATTCCAGCAAAGGATCGGCTTCAGTTCAGTCTCAACTTCAGCAGCGAAAGACTGACAACTATCAGAGCCCCAGTCAGCAATCTTCGGGCAGTCACAAGCAGGGTGGTTATCGAGGGAACCTCCCAAAGTGCAACAACTGCAACAAGCACCACAGCGGCCAGTGTAACAAGGTACGTTGTCAAAGGTGTTTCAGGGTGGGCCATGAGGCCAAGGATTGTAGGAGCCCATGGCCTGTAAATCAAAATCAACAGCAGCAGCAAGCACAGCAGAATCAACAACAGGGCAATAAGGGATGTTTTCAGTGTGGCGCTGAAGGCCACTACAAAAGACACTGCCCTCAGCTAAACCGAAACCAGAACAATAACAACAACAATCAGGGCAACGGGAACAACAACAACAACGGTGGGAACAATAACAACAATGGTGCTAGAGGCCGTATGTTTGTGATCGGTCAGGGTGATGCAAGGAATGATCCCAACGTAGTTATGGGTAAGTTTCTTCTCGATGACTTTTACGTTACTGTCTTATTTGATTCGGGTGCGGATACAAGTTACATGTCTTTAAAAGTTAGTGAAATGTTAAAACGTGCACCAACTCTCTTGAACACCAAACATGTCGTAGAGTTAGCTAACGGTAAAAGTCTAGAGGCCACACACATAGTTCAGGGTTGTAATCTTATCCTCGCTAGTCAGACTTTCTCCATCGATCTCATTCCCATAACTCTGAGTAGTTTCGACATCGTCATCGGTATGGATTGGTTATCCCAACAGCAAGCAGAGATCCTATGCAAGGAGAAGATCATTCGTATTCCCCGTTCTGGTAAAGAACCTCTCGACGTTCAAGGCGACAAGAGTGGAGTCGTGAGCGGCATCATTTCTTTCTTGAAGGCTCAGAAGTGCTTACGAAAGGGCCACACAGCTGTTTTAGCTCTCGTTACCGATTCATCGAAGAAAGAGAAAAAGATTGAGGATATTTCTGTGGTACGCGACTTCCCTCAAGTGTTTCCAGAAGAGTTACCTGGGTTACCGCCTCATCGCCAGGTTGAATTTCAGATCGAGCTCGCTCCAGGAGCAGCACCCATAGCTCGAGCACCTTATCGTTTAGCTCCAACCGAACTGGAAGAACTGTCTAAGCAACTGCAAGAACTCTTGGAAAAGGGTTTCATACATCCTAGCTCTTCGCCTTGGGGAGCTCCAGTACTATTTGTAAAGAAGAAGGACGGTACCTTCCGCATGTGTATAGACTACCGTGAGTTGAACAAGGTGACTGTGAAGAATCGCTATCCTCTTCCACGCATCGACGATTTATTCGACCAGTTACAAGGATCGAGCTATTACTCGAAGATTGATCTAAGGTCGGGGTATCATCAACTGAGAGTCCGGGATGAGGACGTCTCCAAAACAGCGTTCAGAACACGCTACGGCCACTACGAGTTTCTGGTCATGCCATTCGGATTAACGAACGCGCCTGCGGTTTTCATGGATCTTATGAACAGGGTTTGCAAACCTTACCTCGACAAGTTCGTCATTGTTTTCATCGACGACATCCTGATCTACTCGAAGAATCAGGAGGAACACGAGCAGCACTTACGACTTATTTTGGAACTTCTTCGAACGGAACAGCTATACGCTAAGTTTTCAAAATGCGACTTCTGGCTTCGTGAAGTCCACTTCTTAGGCCACGTGGTAAACAAGGATGGGATTCATGTCGATCCATCCAAGGTGGATTCGATCAAGAACTGGCCTGCACCTCGCACACCAACAGAAATACGCCAATTCATGGGTTTGGCGGGTTATTACAGACGGTTCATCAAAGACTTCTCAAAGATTGCTCAGCCGCTTACACTACTGACACAGAAGGGTGTTGTTTACCGTTGGGGTAATGCACAGGAAACAGCGTTCCAACACTTAAAGGATAGACTCTGTAGCGCACCTATCCTCTCATTGCCTGAAGGCACGGATGATTTCGTAGTCTACTGCGACGCATCTATCCAAGGTCTTAGATGTGTATTGATGCAAAGGGATAAAGTCATTGCTTATGCTTCGCGCCAACTTAAGATTCATGAACGGAATTACACAACACACGATTTAGAGCTGGGAGCGGTTGTTTTTGCACTTAAGATATGGCGACACTACCTGTACGGCACCAAATGTGCTATCTACACTGACCACAGAAGCCTCGAACATATCTTCAAACAGAAGGAACTGAATATGCGACAACGACGATGGGTCGAACTGCTAAATGACTACAAATGCTCAATCAGGTATCATCCAGGCAAAGACAATGTTGTGGCTGACGCCCTCAGTCGAAAGGACACCGCGCCTAAACGCGTGCGAGCTTTACAACTCACTATACAGTCTAGTCTTCCTTCTCAGATACGAGATGCTCAGGTAGAAGCATTGAAACCAGAAAATGTCCGGGCTGAAGCCCTACGTGGCTCAAGACAACGTTTAGAACAAAAGGAAGATGGTGCTTACTACGTCACAGGACGCATTTGGGTTCCACTTTATGGCAACTTACGTGAGCTAGTAATGGATGAAGCTCATAAGTCTCGCTACTCGGTACATCCTGGTGCGGATAAAATGTACCACGATATCAAAACTACTTACTGGTGGCCTAGCATGAAGGCCCACATAGCCACATATGTTAGCAAATGTTTGACTTGTGCGAGAGTCAAGGCAGAATATCAGAAACCGTCAGGACCACTCCAACAACCTGAGATACCACAATGGAAATGGGAGCAAATTTCCATGGATTTTGTTACTGGCCTACCTAGATCTCAGCGCGGAAATGATACTATTTGGGTGATCGTGGATCGACTCACAAAGTCTGCTCACTTCTTGGCTATCAAAGAAACAGACAAGTTCTCTACCTTAGCAGACATTTACTTAAAAGAAGTGGTCTCGAGGCACGGGGTGCCCACCTCCATCATCTCTGATCGTGACGCACGTTTTACTTCAGAACTGTGGCAAGCAATGCATAAATCTTTTGGCTCTCGATTAGACATGAGCATGGCGTATCATCCTCAGACCGATGGGCAGTCTGAGCGCACTATTCAAACTCTAGAAGATATGCTTCGGGCGTGCGTAATTGACTTTGGCAATGGTTGGGAAAAACATCTGCCACTGGTGGAATTTTCATACAATAACAGCTACCACACCAGCATTAAAGCTGCTCCATTCGAGGCATTGTACGGGCGTAAATGCCGGTCACCTCTCTGTTGGGCAGAGGTGGGAGATAGTCAAATCACAGGTCCAGAAATGGTAGTTGATACTACAGAAAAGATTGCTCAGATACGACAACGCATGGCGGCAGCTCGTGACCGTCAGAAAGCATACGCTGATAAAGACAGGAAACTACTCGAATTCCAGGTTGGGGATCGAGCGCTACCTAAAGTTTCACCCTGGAAGGGTGTGGTTCGTTTTGGCAAACGAGGCAAGCTAAATCCGCGTTATGTCGGACCTTTTGAAGTCACAGAGAAAATAGGCAAAGTGGCCTACAGACTGAACTTACCACCTGAACTCAGTGCAGTTCACAACGTCTTTCACGTGTCGAATCTGAAGAAGTGTACGTCAGATGAGACCCACATAGTTCCCTTGAAGGAACTCACTATCGACGAACGGTTGAACTTCGTCGAGGAACCTGTTGAAATCACGGACCGGGATGTTAAGGTCCTCAAGAACACGAGAATCCCTCTTGTACGAGTTCGGTGGAACTCCCGTCGCGGCCCAGAGTTCACCTGAGAGCGAGAAGATCAAATGAAACTCAAGTATCCCCAGTTATTCGGAACCAATGCAACTACCACTGAGGCTGAAGCTACTACAGAATTTCGGGACGAAATTCCAAATCAACGGGGGGATGATGTGACACCCCAGGAAAACCAGTAATCTTCGCAAACCTGCTCGGGGAGCCGCGATACGATACAGGTAAACAACGTCACACCACTAGCTTCCTCAGTAACTGCATGCTAAATTTCGGGACGAAATTTCTTTCAAGTTGGGGATAATGTGACAACTCGAGTTTCCGACTTCCATTTTCACATTTATTGCACGTTGACTTTGACTGTTTAGTTGGTTGACTTGTTGGACTTGTAATTGTATACGTTGTGTTTTAATGAAACGTGTTATCATTGTGCATACATGTGACTACTTGTTGTTGTATAAGATAGTATTAGAATTATTATAAAACACTTGTTAAATCACGTAATGCTCGACGAATCAGAGTTGTGATTGCCATGAACATACTCGACGAAACAAACCTGTTTCGCCAAGACCGAACTCGACGAAACAGACTGTTTCGCCGGCCCAGATTCGCCAAAAGCCCAGCTTGGGCCCAGTACGTAAACTCTCATATTATTACGTGAACCAACCTCCTGTTTCATATGTTTGAGTAATCTGAAACCCTAGAGGACTCTCTACTGTGTGACGGCAACCTAGAACCCACCGGAAACCCTTGTGCAATCAAACCATCATCTCGGTTAGTAAATCCATGTGTCGTGATTGATCTTTCATCTGTGTATGTGTTTTTGGGTCATGTGCTTCTGCTGGGATGATGTATATTTGTAACCGATACATGTTAATTATTAGGGTTCTTGTGAGGATGATGATGTAGATTTCGATATGAATGTGGTAGTGGATATAAATAATACTATGCGAAACTTATGACAATCGAATGCTGCGGTTCTGGATATTTTATTATGTTCTGATTCTGAATGAACGTTAGCATCTTGATAGGGTTCAATGATATGATGTTGTATGTTAGTTGATATGTTATATTCATAAACTAGGGTTTATGCTAGACAATGATTCTTGGATGATTGAGTTATGATGATCCTACATGCACATCGATCTTCATATGATCTCTGTTACTGATGACGGCTGTTAGAATGATTAGGGTTTCTGTATGATTCGTAACTGTTAAGACGTAACTGACTGTTCGACGAAACAGGTCTCTTGACGAAACAGAAGTGTTTCGCCAAGAGCAAATCGACGAATCAGAATCCTGTTTCGCCAAACAAGGCCACGACGAAACTGAATGTGTTTCGTCAATATTGTGTTTCGCCAACTATTGTGTTTCGCCAACATGTGTGTTTCGCCAATATGTACTAGCACAGTAACTTGAGTTAATTCTGTTAAGTGTTAACTGGAATATTTAACTGCTGTTAAGTGTAACCATCTTGTATATGATTGTGGATACGTGCTACATGTTTATACGTGAACAACTTGAACACAAACTGATTATGTATACGTGCATACTCTAGGACGTGATTGATTTACTTTGAGCGCATACTTAGCATACCGAGCAAACCAAGGTGAGTTCACACTCTTACCAAGGCATGGGATTCCCCAGGTGGGTTGGGAATGGGATTGAATGATTGCTTGTACTCACATCACTACTAGACTACTTACCACGGTCCTCGGATTGGGAAGGATGCCTGTGCCAAAAATCTACGTATAACATACGTACTATCCTCGGTTTGGGAAGGATACTAGTGTTAACACATACAAAAATCCTAGGTACTAATGTCCTCGGATGGGGAAGGACACCAGCGCTAAACCTACGTACTCGATACGTACTGTCCTCGATTGGGAAGGACACTTATACATATACTCATACTTATTACTATCCTCGGATTGGGAAGGATACTTACGGATACAACTAGTCTAGTGAATATACAACATGGGAAGCCCCCACCAATAGAACGTACTATCGGCCCAGTAGAGCCACATGTTACATACGAACTTACTATTACGCATTTACTTTCTGTGAACTCGCTCAACTAGTTGTTGATCCTCTGTTACATGCCTTGCAGGACCTTAGGTACTTATGGAGTTTGCACGGGAGGCGCAGTCGTTGTGGACAATGATCGTGAATACTTGATTAGACATTATGACAGTTCATACTTTATTATGTTGGGTTTAATTATACGCTTCCGCTATACAGTGATAACATATTTATGTTTTGGAACACCTTTCATATGGATTGGTTGGGTAAATTGCAATTACTTTTACTTTATACATTGTTCTATATGATTGGTGGCTTGATCCTGGTCAGTCACGCCTCCAAGCGGTGATACTCCGCGTGTGGATTTTGGGGGTGTGACAACCACCAACTGTTGTTCTTCATCTGGGATGAAGATGAAGACCGATTTGATGTTGTGGTGGTGGTGTTGACCATAGCGTGGGGACGGCGGCGATAGGCGGTGGCGGAGAACGTCGTCAGTGGTGGTGGTGGTTTCAGGGGCGATGGTGCGTCGGATGGTGACTGAAGGTGGTCCGGTAGTGACCGGAGCTCAAGTGGTGGCGGTTCGACGGCTGGGTGGTGGGCCGGCGGCAGCGCCGCCGTGAGCGGCGGAGGCCCTGGTCTCCTCCCGACGAGTTGATGATTTATCTGGTATTTTTTTTGGCCTGTGTTCTTTTTTTATGGGTTTAGTTGATTTTCTGGTGATTTTCTTGGCCTGTGTTCTTCACATGTGTTCTTGAATGATCTTATTTTTGTGGGTATATTGGGGGTGTTTCTGTTCTTGATCTTATTTAGTGGGTGTTGATTTCTTGTGGGTTTCTCTCTCTAGGATCTGATGGTTTTTTTAATCTGATGGTTTTTTGATATGTTTAGGGGTTTTTTGATATGTTTAGGGGTTTTTGATGGGTTTTGTTGGTGATTTGTAAATGTGTTGACTGTTGGTGATTTTTGTGAATGTGTTGAATGTTTGATCAGTGATTTCGAATGTGTTGAATGTTTGGATAGTGAAAAAAAAACTGTGGGTTTTGATATGGTCGATTTGGGCGGCGATGATGAAAAAAAAACGTAAATTTAGATGACGATGGCACGGCAAGGACGGTGGAGGGCAGGTTTTTGACCCTGCAACCCCACTTTTGCAGCCTCTGATTATCGGAAAATCTGAGCCAAAACATCGTTTTTTCGAGAAATCCACTCGTTCTTTTGATTTTTGTTTGGTTGGGTTTTTATTTTTTTTGGAGGCTTCGATGATGATAGCAATCTATCCGAGACACCTACCGAGTAGCGATTTGCTGGGTGCATTCGTTTTGTCTAAAAAAACTTTTTAGATAAAACGTAGAACGTTTTACGTAAAACGTAAAACTTAAATTTTTTTACGTAAACGTAAAACATAAAAAGTTTTACGTAAAATGTAAAACGTAAAAAGTTCAACGTAAACTTTTTAACGTAAAATGTAAAATTTTTAACGTTAAACGTAAATCGTAAAAAGTTTTACGTATAACGTAAAACGCTAAAAGTTTTAACGTAAAACGTATAAAGTTTTAACGTAAAACGTAAAAAGTAAAAAGTTTTACGTAAAACGTAAAAACTTAAAAGTAAAAAGTTTTACGTAAAACGTAAAAAGTAAAAAGTTTGAGGGGGGGGGGGGTTAAAGGCAAACCAAATGTCAAATGCAGACAAAGATAGAGTCTTGTATTAGATTAAGATAGATCAGGGCACGAAAAACATGTTAAATAGGCCATTTCGCACGAAATGGAGCAAAGACCATTTCGCACGAAATGAAGAGTTCATTTCGTACGAAATGAGTCTTAGTCATTTCGCACAAAATGACATTTCGTATGAGTTGTTTTCGTACGAAATAGCTATGCCTATAAATACTAGGTCGTGCCATTTCATTTGATTTGTAATCTTTCCAATTCCTGAGCCGAAGTGCTGCTGAAGTGTCTACTCACTGTAAATCATTGTTATATCAATCTAAAAGACAGTTAGAGTGTATATCAAGCTGTTTCTAAGTCGATACGTTAGTTTCCGCCTCTCGTAATGACAAGAACTCTTCTGAACGACTCGTTTTGGTCGTGCAAACGATCCTACAAGTGGTATCAGAGCTCAGGAGGAAGAGTTCTGTCACGGCCCCTGACCCGGTTTTACCCGTTTCAGAAGCCGGGGGACAGAAAATCCCGTGGTATTTATTTAATTGAATTTACAGCGGAAGTTTTCATCAGGATCTTTTTAAAACTGCAATTTCCCGATTTATTTTATTTCACAAGTCGGGATAAAACCCCGGTAATTTACATTCATATGATTTCACGGAGAAATATTTATTTAACAAAACATGTTTCTTTATTTTATATTGAGCCACTTCCTTAAGCTGATAGTGCTTCACGGCACTTTTCCTGGATCACAACAGATCACCTGAAACATGTTTGAAAAAGGTTTTGTCAGCGGGGAAATACTGGTGAATCATTCTTTTTACTAAAACGACACGTTTGTTATAATTTACAGTATTAAGAGCGATTACAATGTTTCCAGGTATCAACCAACTACCCACAGTACTTG
>JARYGA010039457.1:0-35446 GCA_030545235.1 Helianthus tuberosus
AATTAATTCTAGTATAAATTTAAGGGTGTTACAAGTTGGTAATCAGAGCTCAAGGTTGTCAATAAGTGTTCGGTTCAAGCTTGATCGATCGTCCGGTAAGAATTAACTTGTTTTGTTAATAAATTATGTACTATGTATAGCATGAGAAATGAACAAATATGCATGAAAAGAGTGTGTAAGCTCACTCAAAAACAAGAAATGCATGAAACAAGAATGATTAAATCAAGTTACGAACTTGATTGAATTGAAACAAGAATGATTAAATCAAGTTACGAACTTGATTGAATTGAAACAAGAATGATTAGATCAAGTTATGAACTTGATTAAATCAAAACAAGTAAAGCATGTGTTATAAATGGAATGTTTAACAAACTATGTAAACATTTCAGAAATAGAGATGGCTGATGGAGGTAATGATAATGCGGTGCCAAGAGTCACCGAGCAAATGAAAGAAGTGATTGCCGAAGAGGTCGGAAAGGCGATTGAAAACAGCCTGTCGGGCTTTATTGATAAAATTCAAAACACAGTTTTATCAATAGTAGAAGAAAGAATCAAGAAATTGGAAGATGATTCCAATTCAGCAAAGGAAAAGCATGGTGGACGAAAGCCTTGTTCATACAAGGAATTCATGGCCTGTAAACCACCATTATATAATGGAGAGGTTGATCCAATTGTGTGCCAACGATGGCTAAGTGATATCGAAGGAGTATTCGAGAGATCTCATTGTGATGAAAACGACTACGTAGCTTATGGTACGGGTCAATTAAGAAGTCAAGCGAAAGATTGGTGGGACAACAAAAAGAAGGAGATTGGAAGTGAAGCGGCTAAGGCCATGACATGGGAGGAGTTTAAGACGCCGTTTCTTAAACACCATAGTCCCAAAGCGGTCATAAATAGAATCAAGGAAGAGTTTATGCAACTCAGACACAAGGGTGAATCCATAGACAAGATCACGGGAATGTTTATGGACAAGATAAAGTTCTGTGATGATTTAGCGTCAAACGAAGAACAAAAAGTCGATTACTACCATAACATGTTAAGTGCGGAGTATAGAGAGTTCATAACCCCTTCAAAATACGAGACCCTTACCGAGATTGTCAATGCTGCTCAGGAAAGGGAGATCGAATTGAAAAAGAGCATAGAACGGGGTGAACGAAGGGCGCAAGATGCGAATCCAAGCCCTACTAAGAAGGCACGAACAAACGAAATTGCGAAGAAATCTGAGACGAAAGGCGGGTCGCCAAGTTGTAGAATCTGCGGGAAAGGTCAGAAAGGCGAATGTCGTTACAAGGATAAGCCTTGTCCCATATGCAAGAAAACGGGACATATGGCTATGTCATGCCTGAAGAAAGTGACGGTTTGTTACAACTGTTATCGAACGGGTCACAAAAAGTCAGAATGCCCGGAACTGGTTGAAAAGAAGAATGGGCAAGAATCGAAAGGTGAAGCCCCGAAAGCAAAAGCAAGATCTTTTCAACTAACTGCCGCAGAAGCAAAGGTGGAACCTGACGTGGTCTCAGGTATATTTGCTGTAAATTCAATTCCTGCACACGTGTTATTTGATACGGGTGCGAATAAATCCTTTGTTTCATATGGACTTATTCGACATCCTTCATTTATTCTAACAAAATTACCTGTGCCTTTAGAAGTTGAGATAGGTAATAACAAAAGCTTTATTGTGTGTGATGTATGTGAAAATTGTAAACTGAGCATCGACGATGAAGAATATTTGATAAATCTAATCCCTATGTCGATGGGAGAATTTCAAGTAGTCGTTGGGATGGATTGGCTATCTCGACACCATGCAAAGGTCGTGTGCTTCCGTAAAGAGATAAAACTAACATCTCCGAGCGGGAAACATGTCACCATTTACGGCGAAAAAGGAGGCAACCCCATAGTATGCTCAATGTTGAAAGCTCACAAGCTAATGAAGCGAGGATGCAAGGCATTCATAATATACGCCAATGAGCCCGAGAAAGAATCACGAAAGATTGGAGATGTACCGGTAGTACGAGATTATGAAGATGTTTTTCCGGAAGATTTACCGGGGATACCGCCTGAACGGGAAGTAGAGTTCGGGATCGAATTGATTCCGGGCGCGAAACCCGTAGCAAAAGCCCCGTACCGACTTGCACCGTCGGAACTACAAGAGTTGATGTCCCAAATCCAAGACCTGCTTGACAAGGGATTCATAAGGCCGAGTGTGTCTCCTTGGGGCGCACCGGTATTGTTCATGAGGAAGAAAGACGGGAGCATGCGTATGTGTATTGACTACCGGGAGTTAAACAAACTCACGGTAAAGAACCGATACCCGCTCCCGAGGATAGATGATTTATTCGACCAATTACAAGGTGCGAATTGGTTTTCCAAAATTGACTTTAGATCGGGGTATCATCAACTAAAGGTCAAAGAAGAAGATGTGCCGAAGACGGCTTTCCGCACGAGATACGGACATTACGAATTCCTCGTGATGTCATTTGGGCTAACAAATGCACCCGCTACTTTCATGGACCTCATGAACCGGGTTTGCAAGCCAATGTTGGATAAGTCGGTCATCGTGTTTATCGATGATATCTTGGTGTACTCGAAAAGTGAAGCTGAACACGCGCACCACTTACAAGAAGTGTTAGATACACTTAGGCGAGAGAAGTTATATGCAAAATTCTCTAAATGTGCCTTTTGGTTACGAGAGGTTCAATTTTTAGGTCATGTCATAAATGCTGACGGAGTATTGGTGGATTCGTCAAAGATATAGGCAGTGTCAAAATGGAATCCCCCGAAGAACCCTTCAGAAATTAGAAGCTTTTTGGGGCTTGCGGGGTACTATAGGAGATTTATTCAAGATTTCTCTAAAATTGCGTCACCGCTAACCAAGCTAACTCAAAAGAAAGCAAAGTTTATTTGGGGAATTGATCAAGAGAAAGCGTTTCAAACGCTAAAAGAAAAGCTAACCCAAGCTCCAGTACTGACATTGCCAGACAGAGTCGACGACATGGTGGTTTATTCGGATGCTTCATTATCGGGGCTCGGTTGCGTGTTGATGCAACGGGGCAAGGTAATAGCCTATGCCTCGAGACAATTGAAGATACACGAGAAGAAATACCCCACGCACGATCTCGAATTGGCAGCGGTAGTGTTTGCATTAAAAATATGGAGGCATTACTTGTATGGGGTAAAGTGCACCATATTCACCGATCACAAGAGCTTGAAATACTTCTTTGATCAGAAGGAGTTAAATATGCGACAAAGGCGATGGCTGGAAACGGTGAAGGACTACGATTGTGAGATACATTATCATCCCGGAAAAGCAAACGTGGTAGCGGACGCTCTAAGCAGAAAAGCGGACTATGTCCCAATACGAGTGAGGTCGATGCAACTCGTGGTGACCTCGGGTATACTTGAACGTATTCGAGAGGCGCAGTTAGAAGCAGTAAAAGAAGAGAATTGGAAGAAAGAAAGAATAATTGGTCAATTGAAAGATTTGTCGGATGGGAATCATGGGTTGAAGACTCGATCCGGAAGGATATGGGTCCCGCATACTTGTGGAGTAAAGGCGCTTCTACTTAACGAAGCTCATAAATCCCGTTATTCGATTCATCCGGGTGCAACCAAGATGTACAATGATTTGAAACAAAATTATTGGTGGCCCGGAATGAAGAGGGACGTGGCGAAATATGTGGAAAAATGCTTGACATGTTTACAAGTCAAGGCGGAGCACCAGAAACCATACGGCAAACTCCAACCGTTAGAAATTCCGGTTTGGAAATGGGAACATATTACAATGGACCTGTTAACCAAGTTGCCTAAGACGAATCGTGGTTTTGATGCCATATGGGTAGTGGTGGATAGATTGACGAAAAGTGCTCACTTCATTCCGATTCGTGAGACTTATACGTCAGAAAAGATGTCAGAAGTCTATACCAATGAAATCATAGCACGTCATGGAGTGCCGGTTTCCATCGTGTCCGATAGGGATACCCGGTTTACCTCGAATTTCTGGCGTGATTTCCAAGAACAAATGGGGACCAAATTGTTCATTAGCACTACGTACCATCCTCAAACGGATGGACAAAGTGAAAGAACGATACAAATATTGGGAGACATGCTATGGGCGTGTATAATCGACTTTGGAGGCAGTTGGGATCTTCACCTACCGTTAGTCGAGTTTTCGTATAACAACAGTTACCAATCTAGTATTAAAATGGCACCATACGAAATGCTTTACGGTAGGAAGTGTCGAACCCCGGTTTGTTGGGGTGAAGTGGGTCCACGTGAACTCGCCCACCAAGATATAGTACGAGCCACGAACGAAAAGATCGATAAAGTTCGGGCACACTTGAAAGCGGCTCAAGACAGGCAAAAGGCGTATGTTGATAAAAGGAAAAGGCCAATTGAATTTCAAGTCGGCGACATGGTCATGCTAAAAGTGTCCCCATGGAAAGGTGTTATTAGATTCAGAAAAAGAGGGAAGTTAAGCCCAAGGTTTATCGGGCCATTTAAAATTATCGGGAGAGTTGACAAGGTAGCTTACCGTCTTGAATTACCGGAGGAGCTAAGTGGGATCCATGGCACGTTTCACGTATCGCAATTAAGAAAGTGCCTAGCAGACGAAACGACCTATATCCATTACGATGATATCGAAGTGGATAATAGTCTAAATTATGCGGTAAGACCGGTTGAAATTTTAGACAGAAAGGTCAAACGTTTACGAAATAAACAAATTGACCAAGTCAAAGTCAAATGGGAGCATAGGAAGGGTTCAGACACTACATGGGAGTCCGAAGAGGAAATGCGACGTCTTCACCCTACTTTATTTGGTACGTATTACGGTTTCGGGGACGAAACCTTTTTAAGGGGGGTGGACTTGTAACACCCCGAAAATATAAATCCTTATATTAAAATTTAAAAGTAAAATAAACAAGAGTCAATCAATTAGGAATCTTAACTCCGTTAAGTACAAGCCTTGAAATAACCCATAATAGGGTTAAAACACTCAAACTTAAGGATAAATCAAAGTTGAGGGTGTAAACTTGTCAAAACTGAAAATTTGGTTACTAATAATAAAGAAAATAAAACCAAACACCCAAAAGCTGGTGTCTGGTCGAACAGAGAGCAAGGGGGCGACACAGGGTTTTCTTCAAACCCTTGTTTCATATCAAATCTCCAAATTGAAGCTTCAAATCTGCCCTAAATCAAGTCTTGAATGTAAATTAGTAATCCCCTTGTAGTAAGGATCAAAAGGTATGTAAAATTTTTATATTTTGATTCACCATAAATTCTAGGTTAATGGTGAATAGCTGAAATTGGACCTAAATAGGTCATGCATGAATGAATCTTGAAGCAATATGTTGTTTAGGAATAAACCCTAGATGATAAATTGTGAAAAATCATTGCATGTCACTTGAAGAAATTACAATCACCATTGTAGGTGATTTATGATTATGTGAAGACTAGACAAGTACTAGGATTATGAATTTTAATCTAGAGAAAAACTGAATGGTATGATGAAATTCAGCAAATTGAATGTTTAAATGGATACAAGTGGCTTAATTATAGTGAAATTTGATGTTAAATTGCAAGTCATGAACTTAGTAATAATGGTAGAAAAATCTGTCTCGTTAGGTGTTCGTAGTAATGCCTAATCGAAGATTTAAATGCTATAATAGTAGGAAAACGCAGAATTTATCATGACTCATAATGATGCGATTATGGTCATGAAAAGAGTTCTAAACAAGTTATAAAACTGAATTTTCTAGGCAAAGAGTCCGGATCATCAAGCGGACAAGCCGGAGGGAATTCACGGGGGAAAGGCGTGCTCTAGAGGTACGAAATTATCGTTTCGTTACATTATGTATTATTTGATAGATTTATGTTGTAGTTTGAAAACATGGTAAACAAGATAGATCAATATATCACGGAAGCGACTTTTCGTCTTAATCTAGTGAGACGGGTCAAAACAATTGTTAGAAATTTGATGTTTGAATTACCTTGTTTGATGACTAACTCTTGGTGTCTAAACGGGTCGAACAATCTAACAAGGCATGATTAATACTTCGGATTATGATTGAAAAATCTTTGATGATTGGTTAATATATATATACCATTTAAGTAATATGAGGTTTTAATGTTCGGTATCATAGAAGAACTGAAATTCGAGAGTTAGAATCTTGGTGTAGAAATCAAACAAAGCAAAACTTGAAATTCCAGGTACTACCGTAAATTACGGTAGTACCGTAATTTACGGTGGATGAAAATTGTTTACGGTGGAAACCACCTGATTTACGGTGGTCATATGTCTTCAAAACTCACCGTAAATTACGGTAACACCGTAATTTACGGTGAACCCAGAAAATTTTAATTTGTTTTATTTTAAGTTGATGATTGGACTATATGTTTAAGTATTATGTACTAAAGTCAAAACTAATGTTTTTAACGGTTTTGACCCTAGGTGTTTAGATGGATCGTACGGATGGTGATCAAGCAATGACGAAGAACCGAACACAACTTTTGAAGCTTCCGCTATGTGTCTTAATCTTACTTAAACTTTGTTCATGGGTTGTAAATCAATTCTCAAACAAATTTTGAATGTTCTAACTTAGTCATGTGTTGACTATGGTTCATGATACTTCTAAAACTTATGTAAATCTAATATCTTTTGGTATAAATATGTATAAATCTAATAATTAATTCTAGTATAAATTTAAGGGTGTTACAATATTTAGGGCACGTAGTCTTGATGTGGCCTTTCTCATTACAGCCGAAACAGACTGCATTCTTCATGTCCTTACAGTCCAACGTTTTATGTCCCTTAGACTTGCAGATCCCACAAGCCTTGGGCTGCGATTTGGATTTTGGTTCGAACCTGCATTTCCCATAATGGCGCTTCTTGCAGGTCTCACATACTGGTTTCTGGTCGGACTTTTGTTTGTTCTTTTTCTTAGAACTCTGGGAGTTATCTACCTCCCTTTTCCTTTTTAGTTCATCCTTTGCATCAGAGGCATGAACGAGATCCTTCTTACGAGTGAGGAAATGTGGTCCTAGATAAAATTTGGACCGAGCAACATGGGGCTCCTTTAACTTTTTCACAGCTCTCTTCACAGCTTTTCCAACGGCTGCGTCTATCATAGTTTGAAAAACATCTTTGGAAATTCTAAGGTTTACAATTTCAGCATCATTAGTCTGCGTCGCGTCATCAATGGCGCGATTGACTGTTGTCTTATCCGAGTTTGCCATACTCGATATTGGTTCCTAATACCAATAAAACAATTTCTTAGTTGAAATTCAACAACTACTATTTTTATTCTGATGGCCTTAATATATACTAACCATGGTGTCAATAACCTATACAGGCTATTATAGCACTAACATTCTTAATGAACGTTATTTAGAATATATTAATATTACTTAGCCTCGGTCGTAAAAGACCATCAGTGGCATTAAAGATTTGGACCTAGTCCATCACTTTTCTGATAGAGGATCGAAACGTCACATCTGTCTTTATTATATTAAAGAATTTAGGTAGCTTGAAAGCTTGCCATAGGAATATCAGAAAGGAGTGATTCCTATTTAGATATAAAATATCCATCTAAGGTTTGTTGGAGCATTTTCTAAAGTATCATCGGCCAATTTCTACTTCGTATAAAATGACCGAAGTCCTACTAAGACGGAGACAACAGTTCTCAACAGTGATCGTTCATTATTGAATCACATGTGTCAGTATCAAGTAAATTTCTGCACAAACTGCTTGATAAGGAAAGGTACCTGCTATATAGTTATCCTTCTGCACCATCTCCTGGCGTTCACCCGGAAGACTCATGCGTTTATTTTCCTGGCCTTTCCCGGCTTCTTTATAAGCTTTGGGAAGTTGGTTTTGATGTGCCCTTCCTCGTTACAATTGTAACATGTGGCGTTCTTTAACCCCTTGCAATCTAAGGTTTTGTGACCCTTGGTCTTGCAAATTCCACACAATTTAGCACGTGGGTCTATCGTACATTTTCCATAATGTTGCTTTTTGCAGTTACTGCATTTGGGTCTGTTATCAGGCTGACTCGAGTTCTTCCCAACCTCGGAATCCTTCCCGCGCTCCGAGCTTCCCTTCTTCTTCTTGTTATATCGATGAGAGTTTTCCTCCTCTCTTTCTCTTCTTCCCTCGCCAGAAGCCTTAACAGACTTAATTATGATTGCATCTAAGGTGAGAGATAAGGATAAGTCCACCGCGGACCTATATGTGGTTGGCCTAGATGCTTTAACATTCCCTTTTATCTCTGGTGCTAGGCCTCCAATGAAACGCGCTATGCGTTTAGGTTCAGGGGTGACTAGATAAGGAACTAGGCGGGACATAGTGTTGAAACTTGTCACATATGCCTGACAATTCAAATTTTCCATGACCAAAGTCAAGAAGTCCGATTCTATCTTTTCTACTTCATGTTGAGGGCAATAGTTTTCCTTGACTAATGCAACAAATTGACCCCAAGATAAGTTGTAGAGTAGAACTTTCCCTGTGGCTTGGAGCAATGATCTCCACCATGCCAACGCTTCCCCTTTGAATGATTGTGAAACAAATTTCACAACATCTTGCTCCGCACAACCGCTGATGTCGACAACAGCGTCCATCTCATCGAGCCATGTCATGCAATTGATGGCTCCTTCTTCTCCTGTAAAGTCTCTGGGCTTGCAGGAGACGAAATATTTATATGAACAGGTCTTAACTGATGTCTCTTGATGAAACACAACTTGTCTAGATGGAATACTCCTTTGATTTGACAAGTCGTGAACATCGTCCTCCCTTGACTCATGTGTTTTAGGAGGGGGCTTACAACGAGCCGCAGATAGAGTCTTAGAGTGGGTATCATTTGACTCATCATACTGCCGATCAAGTGCTCGAGTAACAGCATAATCTATTATTGCCTGTAGTTCTGCTCCAGTTACATTAATTCTGGTAGTATCATTGCTCTCTATCAAGTGGTTGTTAACTTCATCTAATCCAGCCATGTAGCTTGATTGCTACATAAATATTAACAATGATTTATTCAGAGATTATTATGGAATCATCATCTTTGACGATTTATCAACCATGGTAATATAAGCCATATTGGTTAACTTGTTAGTTATATTTAATTAGTATTTTCCATTATAATTTATCCTAGTTATAAAACATTAAGGATATTAAAGTGGCGCATAAGGCCTAGTCACAAGGACAGTTCTAAATTTTATAAGCCATGATTTCAGAGAATCGCGGCATTAAGGTCTGAATCAAGTTCATTACTTTCTTTTGATAGGGAGTTGTAGACTTCAACTGTCTTTTGTCTTTTAGGACAATAGATATAGCCCGTGGGCATTTCCCTTCTGAGGGAAGGTTATAATATGATCATCTTCTTAGATGTTATTAGTCGAGGTCGTATGGATCCCACCGACTATTATGCTTGGACCTGGTCCAACATTTTTAGACAGGAGGTCAAAGACCACCACTGTCGTTGTCTTATCGGACAACAAGTTTAGCCCGTAGGCACTTCATCCTATCGGATGTTTATAATGTGATCATCTTATAGGATGACACAAGCCATGATTTCTAGATCACTAGGCTAGATAAGAAAATTGGAAGAATCCAATATAAGGACGACTGTTGTGACTTTATCGAATCACATTTGTCAGGAGTGCTAACACGTTCTTAGGTGTTAACAAGGATCTGAATCTCTTGAGTAGGTTTCACCATCTTGGCCGCGTAGGCTAGGTTTCACCTTTAAGATTCTCTTTAAAATGCATACTGGCAGAAAAGTAAGGAATATTTATTTTATTCAGGATTTTTATCATAAATCCTAATTTATAATTTAATAATAGCACAAATGGCCTAGTCACGTAGACAAGTTTAATTTAAAAGCCAAGATTTCAGAGAATCAGGGCAATTTATGAATTAGTAATGGCACAAAAGGCCTAGTCACGTGGACAAGTTTAATTTATAAGCCATGATCGTCTGGGATCGAGGCATTTAGTAATAGCACAAAAGGCTCAGTCACGTGGACAAGTTTAATTTATAAGCCTAGTCACGTAGACAAGTTTAATTTACAAGCCAAGATTTCAGAGAATCAGGGCAATTTATGAATTAGTAATGGCACAAAAGGCCTAGTCACGTGGACAAGTTTAATTTATAAGCCATGATCGTCTGGGATCGAGGCATTTAGTAATAGCACAAAAGGCTCAGTCACGTGGACAAGTTTAATTTATAAGCCATGATCGTCTGGGATCGAGGCATTTAGGTGTGAATCAAAGTTCATTACCTTTTCTTGACAGGGAGCTGTAGGCTACCACCGTCTTTAGTCTCAGAGGACGTTAATTATAGCCCGTAGGCACTTCCCTTCTAAGGGATGTTATTTTCCATTCATTTCATATTTCATGTTTAGAATGAAAATTTAATTTAATCATTCCAGTATATAAAAATAAAAGTATAAAGTTGCCCTAAGCGGGTTTTTGAAGGGATAATGTGTCCTTGAAGGGACTGAAAGATAAATATGTCCTTATAAGAACTATTAAGGAAACGATCTTCAGCAAAAGGAGTTTCTTCTTCAAGTTATTTCTGAATGCTCTCTCCTTGGATGCTCGTTTCATTCCAGCCGCGCTACGAAGCTCAGCATTTCAGGGCTCCAGATTGGGGAGAATTTCTAATACAGCTTCTTCGCTTGGCGACGTATCCAATATATATAAAAATTTGGAAGTAAAAATTTCCAGATTAGGATCGGAAGTATTCCTATGTTAAGTCTAGACTCAGAAGATTTAGGAATGTGCAATTGTGTCATTGAGATTAAACACAAAAAGTTAGTGTTTAATTCACTCAATGTTGGCTCTGATACCAACCTGTCACACCCCGATTTTCCACGTGTCACCGGTGGGGGAGTATCGTGACGTGGTTGGCAACATCATGGTCAAACAACACAATATAATAATGCACAGCGGAAGCAAAAGATAAATATATTACATTCCGAATATAAGTAATGTCAAAGTATTACAACGGAAGGTAAAGGATCCACAGGCGGATCAAAAAAAGAAAACTGTTCAACAGACTTTAGGCATCTAGAACTTGCAAGATTCCCTAGTGACGCCCTGAGCTCCCAGCCAATTACGCATAGTACCTGTCACTTAACCTTTTTGGAAAATACGTCAGTTTACACTGGTAAATACAATTAACTGACCCATTTTGGAAAAAGAGTTTGAAAAGTGATTCGAGTGCAAACGGCACAAAATATCTTGACACATTGATTAAAATGCACAGAGGCAAAATTAATCTTTTATACTTGGGACAATTTTATTAATAAAAATCTTGTATCCGATTTACATGGTTGTCCAACATTTAGGGCCGGTGATTATACAATACAAGCTGGACAAGATTAATCGACACACCACAAATATAATCTCACAAGAAGATACCCTTACGAGTGAGTATACGTTATACATATGCAACAGGAGGTGTTTTGCCTACACCTTGTGCTTACGTCGTGGCCATTCACTTTTTAAAATGAGCCAAGGATATCTAGGACACGGTCATTAACCCCCAATGTTATTTGTTATCAATCAATACAAATTAAAACGGGATTATGAAATTTAATCATCTCCGATTAAAAGGTTTCTACACCCGACCAAGCGGTATTTTTATAATACCGTATCCCAAGCCCGTATAAGGGAAAATAAGTTAAAAGTATTTACCTGAGCTAGCAATGCAACTTACACTCAGCCGTATATCTTAATCAGCAAGCACAAGTACTTCTACTGGGGCTCTTAATCTGGAACGAAGGTTTTATTAACCTATTAAATTCCTAACGGGTCTTATTTAAGTCGTAACTTAGACCGGTTAGTTTTAAGAAAAGGTTTACGGTTCAAAACGCATGATTAAGCGAAGACCGGGATAGAATGTGATTTAGACCCGACAAGTTTAGAGACTTGTATAATATGGGTAAACTAAACACATTCTGGATTTTGAGATAAAAATGATAAGGTTTGACCCGTTTCGGCTATTTTATGTAAACCTGTTACATAAACCAAACCGAACGCGTAATAAGCGTAGCGGGTATCTGAAAGAGCCATATACAGGTTTCCTAAGTTAATATGCTTCAAATATGTTGTGACATCAGTAGGATGTCTTTCATTATGCCCCGAACTAATTTAAACACAAACTATGCCCCGTAGGGGTAGTTTGGTCATTTTAAAGTTTGTAAAAGCGTTTAGATGTTTAACTGAGTTACAGGTCTGATGTAAACAGCAAACATACTCAATTTTATGAGTTATAACAGTAGGCTAAAGCATATATGTGAATTTACCAAGTATAACCAAACTATGCACCGTAGGGGCATTTTGGTAATTTCACATAAGCCGAATGGCTCAAAACCGAAGTCTGAGTTTATCAACCTTTGTTTACTGTTAAAATATTATAATTTGCCTCTTATATCAGTAGGTATCAACCCGGGTATGTCCAATATGATTTTAAAACATACTATGCGCTAAAAACGCTAAATAAGGCGATTAAAGGCCATTTCCGGGTTTGATACTTAAATCTGATATTTTTATATTTTCAGAAGGCTTAAAATAATTTATTTATTATAACTAATCAATAGCAAAAGGTTTGGAGTCGTTTAGATATGTAAAACTCATTTTATGGCCCGTAAGGGCAAAACCGACAATTACCGAATTAAGCCTACGACTACTAGTTATGTTCAGCCTAAAATTAATTAAAAATATTTAAAAATCATAAAATAATATATTATATCAGTGGGTATTAAGTTTGATACCAAAACGTAGGCTTAACTAGGCTATACGCTAATTACGCCGTTTTATTAACATAAAGCTTTAATTTTTGCGACATTGAGCATAACTCTTAATCTATAAGTCAAACTGATGTCAAACTTTGCATACAAGTTTATATATCAGTAATTAATGTTTCTACACTTTTACAGTTTCATAAATCATGTTTTAAGGTAATAAGGGCATAACAGTCAACATATGAGCAATTAATGGAAATATGCATATTAATTGGATAACTAGTGAACCAAGGTGTGTAATCACAGAGGGTTGTTCTAACAAGTAACCTAATCCAATTTAAGCTCTGAGGCATTTCTAAAACATACCTGAACGGGTCAGAACTGAAAGTCAAAGTGAAAGTCAAACTATGTGACTTTCGGTTCCGAACCGGGTCTAAACAGGAAATAGTCGGGTTGAACATGTTTGGACATGTTCTTACACTAATTACTAAGTTGTAACAATGATCAAACAGGTTATATATGTTCTAGATAGCTAATTATGCATAAATAACATTTTAAGAATCCTGTTGACTTTTTAAGTACATGTTTGACCCGACAATTGAACTAGTTAGGGTGGTGATCAGGGGAAACCCTTTTGGGGTTTTATTACCCATATAAATACCAACTTATAACTACTTTTAATTCGAGATATAACTGAGCCATTATTGACTAATCTCGAAGTCAAACCGTAATTACGACGGTTTGACTTTTAGCTAATTAAACAAGCTAAACTCAACTAAAGAAGGATTAGAACACTTACAAGAGTCCTATGCACGACTTATGATCAGTTGGACCTGCTTGAGAGCTCCAGGAATGATCAAATTATGCAAATGAAGGTGTGAGGAGTTGTGTTGCATAAGGTGCCTTTATATAGTGTTTAATCCACCACAAATCCTTGACATGTGTGTCTACAACTCACCACAACTGATCAACACTTGTTCCTAGTGTTTAGGGGTTGTTTTAGGGGCCAAGAGATGTGGAGAATCGAGTTGGAATCGCGTACAAAGGAAAGGGCAGCCAAGAAAAACGATTGCTGGAACTGGCAGTCCCTCGCGTGGCGCGAGGGACCCCTCGCGTGGCGCGAGGCCTTCAGCCGCCAATCTTATATTTTTTAGATTTTGCTAATTGATCCTTGGCCCTTCAAACTCCGGTTAGACACTTGATTCATGCATGGTAAACCCTTATAATTGATCTAGTAGGGCTTTAAAACATATACCCACTTTGCCAAGTCCCCGGGTAACTTTATTTTCACCCGAAAAGTCCTAACTTCCAACGTTTACGCTTTAACACTTCGCACACGGATTTGATCATAACTTTCTCATACGTTAACCAGACTTTATGAAATTTTTATGGTGCATTCTCGTGAGCATAATCAATATTTACAAAGCTTCGGGTTTGCCAAAAGGTGTTGGACCGGTTTTGACTCCGAAACGATTGCGAAACGAACGTGAAACGTGCGGAATCTGTACACGAACGCGACCTAAACACACATGACGTAATCTAAACGTGATTCTATTAACAAATCTGATAACGTACAGCACCTGAATCACGAACAATAAACTTTCTCTCTCTAGCTTTCTCTCTCTAGCCTCTAGCTCTCCAAGATGTGAAAATGGCAAAAGTTCTAAATGAGAAACCCTAGAGATCTATTTATAGGCCAAGGGATTAATGAGGAATCTCATTAATTACAATTATGCCACCTTGCCTTTTTGACTAACTAATTCTAAAATAACAATGTAACTCTCGTTTTCTTCAGTTTTCTACTACGGACTAGATTGACGGAGGCGATAGACAGATAAATGCACTAACAGACTCCCCCTTGGATATTGCTGTAGTCAATCTGTAGTCAAGCTCGTAGTGACTTTTCTTTCTCTCTCTCTTTGAATCTTCTTGAACAGAATCCCGGTGGATCTGTCTTCAACTTCAGCTTTTCCTCTTTTCTTCATCAGGCTCCCCCTTTCTTCAAGCTTCCATGCTTTGGGATCGACACCTGCTTTTCGGTTACAAGCTCCCCCTTGCTTTGAGCTCGTCTTCAGACTCCCCCTTAGACTCAGCTTCCGGGATCGTAGTCTGGAATCTCATTTGCAAACACTCAAACATTTATAAGCAACGGCATTTCAAATTTTAGCTATCCAGGAATTGTAACCTAGATCACTCAAACATTCTAAACAAACAATTTTCATGAATTTGGCAGTTTCATCGAAACGAATCTGAAACTAGCTCTATAACAGTATAAGCATCCAAATCCCTCACAGTTAATCATCCAAGTCCAAACTAATGACCTTGGAGATATCACAAACTGTTTTTGATTTTTTATTTTTAATTCAAGTTTCAAATTAATGAACTTGTTTTATTTTCAGAAACACAATCAGCTTACTTAGATTTTGAAACTCAGCACTCAGACATTAGTTGTCGAAAATAAAACAGAATCAAAAATCTTTTTGTATTTTCTGAAAATATAAAGCAGTAAAGAAATATGTACAAACATATTTACAGACAATATCTTTGTTTGAGTATGCGTTAGAGGATCATATCAGTTTTTGACAAGTCACAAGTACCGTTGAGCTTAAAATCACATTATGAATTAAACAATTCACTTAGATTGTCGATATACTTGTCCACTTAAATTTTCACACAAAGTTCAACTGATTCAGGATACGAATTAGGTATTTTAGGAACTTAAACCTATTCATGTGTCCCACCTCTTGAATATACTCCCGTATCCAGAATCCCAATAATCAGTCTTACATGTGAGTATACTACAATGATATCTGTATATAAATTAGGTATGCAAGGGCCGAGGGATCTCAGGTCGATACTTCCGTATACGCAGAGAGATATCAGCTTCGACTTTAAGGTATGTCCCCTTTAGAGGATCTTTTTGCTTACAAAAGCAGCGACTATCAATTTTATTGTTTCATCAGCATGCTGAGGGTTTAATGCTATGTTTCAAGCATTGCAGCAAGTATTATCCAAGGACTAGGTCAGAACTACCGTTCAACAGAAGTCCCGGAATAATACCCCAGACATCATTGAGTATAAAGACCTAGTATATCAGATTAAGAGACCTTTCAAACGAGATTTCAGGGGTTACCTATATATCCAAGTAGTGTTCCCCACGAAATAAGTAAGTTTGAATTTAGGTTTATATCCCGAAAAAGTTTACTAAATGTATAAAAATCTACTGACACATCCACGGTGAGATCGTTTAACACATTTAAACTTTCCATTTCTTTAGCATACTGTAACTGTCTACTGATGTACTATCATTTCCTCTTTCTACGCAAAAACTCAATTTTTGAATTTTATCATGTTTTTGACTTTTTCAAATTTTCAAATGTTTTTGTATTTTCTAACAACATTACTCCCCCTAAAATGCAAAATCATATAAAGAAAATTTGACAACCAACACTGATAGCTTTGTCTCGCCATCCATTTTCTACTTCTTATGCACTGAGTTACAGAAAATATACATACCCCCATGATTTACAACACATTGATTTTTACAGTTTGAAAACCGTTTTTCAATCTGATGAAAGTAATCATGTTTGTTCAGCCGTGAGGGTTTCGGCATATTCAATCAACACATATTTTTGTATTTTTGAATATTTGACAAAAATTAAAAAACAAACATATTTTTGGTTTTTCAAGTTTTCCAATTTTTAGGATTTTTGAAATATTATTTATTTAGTTACAGAAAACATATAAACTTCCTGTTTCAACCAACACAGGATCCAGCAGCCTCCTCTCGATGTGCCAGGCTGCTCCAATCTCCAATTTCACAATCTTTGAATTCCATGAGCACCTGCACAAACAAACTACTCAATTACTTGAACAATTTAGCCCAGGTCTGTTGAACCTTAGGCATTTCAACACAATAATTTTCATTCAATGCTGGAAATTCTTTGTCATTTTTCACAAAAACTTTCTCAATTTTAACTTCAATTTTCTCATCTTTTACCAATTCAACATGTTTCTTAACATTCCATGTTTGACCTTTTGGTGTTCCTCGTTTGTAAAAATGTGAAACTTTTTGAACATTTTGATTTTGAACAACAACTCTTGGTTTCCAAAACTCTTTAGGTTTTGTCATATCAACTGTGGTTTTCCAACTCTGTGTTGTTCTGAATCTGGGTGTGTGAGAATTCCAGGTCTGTCTTGAATCGAACCTGTTCGGGTTTGATTTCCAATTTTGAGTCGAAACAAACTTGTTTGTGTTGTACCTCCAAGTTTGTTTTGAATCAAATCTGGTTGACATTTGTCTCACATTCTCAGATTTTTGTTTCTCAGCATCAATCTTCTTTTGATCAACATCCACAGGTTTTAGATTAGGACACTTGCGTGCAAGATGTCCTTTTTTATCACATTTGAAACATGTTCTCATGGACACATCTTTGACCTGTGGTTGTTGCTTTTTCTTTTGAGAAAAAAACTCATCATTAGACTGTCTCATTTTGAGTTCTTTTTCTTTTTCTAAACTGCCTCCTTGAACAAAACTCATTTTTGTTTGAAAATTCGGCATCTCATTTTTGTTTCGATTCTGTTTCTTTTTATAACCCAAACCAGCCTTCATGTTCTTCTTTTTGAAACCAGGTTTGTTATACGAACCTTTACGACTCTTACCAACAAACTTTGAAATCTCAGACTTCTCAATCTCAACCATTTTGAAAACTTTGTCAACCTTTTCTGAAATCACATTCTGAATCGGGAATACAACATCTAAGAACAATTTGTCCGATCAAATCATGGTATAAACCAATCCTTTTGAATCATCATTCAAACTTTTCTCGGATTTTGTGTTTTTCAAATATCCATCATGAAGATTTCCTTCATTTTCATCCTGTGATTCAGATTTACCTGTATCAACCGACTCTTCTTTCAACACACTTTCAACGACTTTACCTACCACCTCTGAATCATGAGAATCATCAGATTTGGAATAGGTTATGTCAATGTTGTCTGGCAATTGATCTACCATGTTGAAAGCTTTTTCGACCTTTTCCTCATCATAAAATGCAAATTTTCCCGGTGGTGGAACTTGATGAAATTCTGAACCAATACCTTTCTTGTTCTGCTCAGACTCACCCTCACCCGGTTTTATATTGAAAATTCTTTCAAGCACATATGACGAAACGTGGTAACTTTTTAACTTGTTGTTATCCTGTTCTAAATCAGCAATCTGTCGCTTCAACTTAGCAACATCCTCAATATAGGAATTAACAACATCTTGTTTTATAGAATACATTCGTTTAAGCTCTTTGGTTGTTTCAGACATATATTTCATTCTTGATTGAGCATATTTCATTTCGTCTTTTACTTTATCATATGACTCTTTTGTAATGTGATATGATAATTTCATTGAGTCATATTCCTTTTTCATTTCTTGACAAGCAATTTCCTTTTGTTCACATTCATTTGTCATTTTCAAAACATTTTCTTTCAAAACTTCATTTTCTTTCTCTAATTTGTTACATTTTCTGAAAGTTTTTCATCATTTTCTTTAAAAACTTTTTCTTTTTCTAACATCTCTTTGCATTTTTCTTTGAAAATGTTTTCAATTTTTGTGAACTCAAAATCTCTTGTTCTAAATTGCTCATCTTTTTCAGTACAAGCTCTGCACGGTTCCATGCATTTCTTGCACTTATCAATCTGTTTTAAGTTTTCAGAATCAGAATTTACCTCAGTGATTGGCACTTCGGTGTTTTCAGCAACCTCTGTCTGCTCAGCAACATTCTGCTTTTCTTCAACACCAACTTCATCACCAACATTATCAGCTTCCTCATTCTCATTCTTTTCTTCTTTCTGCACCTCTTCTTCAATCTGCTGTTCTTCAGTAACATCTTCCTCAACCTCTTCATTCACAACAACTTCTTGACTTTTGATTTCCTTCACAGCTTCAACTTCAACAGTTTCTGCTTTAACCTCTTCAGCATCTTTCTTCAGATTTTTCACCATTTCTTCAACATTCTTCTTCATTCTCTCTTCGTCCCTTTTTCTTAAACATGATAACATGGCATATCTGATATCCTTTTCATATCTCTTAGCGTATGTGTCATCTTTCAATACTCTTCTATAGTATTCATATCTTAACGGGACTGCAAGAAGAACATCATCGAAGATTATGTCTTTCTTGGGAACAACCGGTTCTCCTTCTCTGTTATAGTAGCATTCTCTCTTTTTATCCCATCTTTTGCTACCGACAGCCATCTCATACTCCTCCTGCATATCATCCATTCTGTTGTAGACCACGTTTCTTTCTCTGTAGGTCTTCTCACTCAAAATCTCTTCTCGAGTTTTCTCTTTGATCTCAACATTCTCTTCATGGATTTCAGAAGTGTCTTTATCTTTGTTTTCATCTTGAATCTCAGTAACAAGAGCATAATGTTTATTTAATTCTTCCTGTTTGGCTTCAGCTTTGAACCGTTCATCAACAATGTCATCTATTGGAAGAACCTCACTCCAATCATATCCTTCATCCTCGTAAATTACAGCATAAGCTCTTGATTTTTCTTTCGGTTTATCTTCAATCAACTTTGGCTCTTCTCTGCTTCTATGGTAGATCGCCTTTCGATAATAGTCATCGTTGAACGGATGTTCATTTCCACCAACTGCAGAATTAGTGCATTCTCTCTTGAAATGACCTTTCTGCTTGCATTTGAAGCAGGTCACTTTAGATTTGTCGAATCCAAGCTTTGTTGACGCACCTCCAAGAGATTGTTTCCCGGTAATCTCCATGTACCTCTGAGCTCTTCGAATACAACTAGCTAAACACCAACGGATGTCAATGAGCTCCATCTCTTCCGGATCAATCTGGTCGTAGTCTTCTTTGGTCAATTCGGAATTTCCAATTTTTCCAGCTACAAGACCTTCATATGACTCCAGAACAGATGCAAGGAAACTCATTTGCTGCTTCGCTGCATTGATGCTCATTGCAGGAGAATTCTTCAGTTTAAGAGCAATCTTGCACAGAATTTCTTCAGAATCATCAGAATTTGTCTTTGAAGATGAATGATATCCAGAATGATGACTTGTTGACATTGTTGGTGGTTCTTTCATCTTTTCACCACTAAAAGCTGTTTTTGGTGAACCAACGCCTTTATCAGAAAGCACACTGCTTTTGTAGTACAAGCCAACATTCTGTTGATGTGAAGATTCAGTCATCTTGTTTTGCTTTTGTAGCTCCAGATCATGACTTTCAATCTTTTCAAACAAAACATCAAGAGTAATTTCATCATATGAAGCATCATTTTTTAAGATAAAAACAAACGTTTGCCACTGATCAGCTCGTGGTAACGCTTCAATCACTTTATCAATAAGGTCCTCTTTTGTTTTCTCAATTTTAAAACGTTCAAGTTCGATTTTAAGATGACAGAATCTCTCAATCATTTGCCTCACTGACTCTCCTTTTATGTTATCAAACAGATCAAATTCTTTCTTTAATAAAGCTATTTTGTTTTTTCTAATCTGTTTTCCCCCCTCAGCTTTAAGTCGTAAAGCTTCCCAGACAGACTTAGATGTCCCATTATGATTTAGCAGTGCAAAGATGTCATTTCTGATTGCTGACTGGATCAATGCTATCATTCTCTGTTCAGCTCCAAATTCAGCTTTATCTTCTTTAGTAAACTTCTTGAATACAAGATCTTCGCCTTTATCGTCTTTTGGTTTTTCATATCCATACTCCAGGCAGAACCAGCTTTCATGAGCATACGCCTTTGCCCAGTTGAGAAAGCGTTCTTTCCACCAGGTATAATCCTCAATGCTATCCAAAGTTTGAGGCTTTGAATTTGTTCCGTAGAAGTTATCATGCTTGATGTTTTCATTGAGCGCCTTCGTGATGGTTTTTGGTGTAACATTTGTAGCCTCAGATGATTCAGTTGCGAACGCGTTGTAAAACGTATTGAAAAATTCTTCAGCCATGATGTAAACCAACTGTACGGACAGATATGACCCGGAATGAATTCAATTGACTTGACCCTTCGAAATCTTTGAACTCCGTATGAGCTGGACAATTATCACGTAACTTGACCACATAAAATGACTTGACCGATCAAACTTATTGATTAAACCGTGCTCCAAACCTTGTAACCTGATTACCGACAAGTGACAACTGACAAACTGATATATCTCAATACTATTTCAGCAAACACTTTTGCAAATAACCGACAACAACAATGTATATCTAATTCTGATTGTGAATGGATTTGATAGGGCCAAAAAATACCACTAAAAATGATCACATGTAATATCCACTAAACCGACAATTTCACATGAGCTGATGAAAACTAGTGCCGACAAATTTTAACCTCTAAAATCTCATTGGTCCGCTGATTAATGACTTCACATGGGTTGATATGATTTACTTTGAATGAACTGTCAAACACTTAATCTCGTGAATATAACAATGACCAACAACTCTCTTACAATCACATGAACTTCCTATGTTGACTTGTCCAAGAAATTTTTCTGATACTTCACATGAACACTTTAATTGAGATCACATGCAATCTTGAATCAAAACATATGCAATAACACTCTTCAATTAAAGTAGCCGTCAAATTTTCACGTGCAACACATTTATGGCCAACAAACTTTAGTCAAACAATTTTAATTGGACCTTTAAGCTCACTAACCGACAACATCAATAGTCACAATTCAATTTCACATGTAAACTGACAATTTTTATTTAATACATCACATTCAGTTTTCAATGTTTATTAAAACATATATTACATGCAATTGTCAGATATTATCACAAACTTGTCTATGTAATTTTTAAGAACCGAACAATCAGTTATCACAAACACGTGATCTCTTTTCAAACGATGATCATTTTTCAAACTGTCATGTTACCAATCTTCAAACGTTCAGTTTAATTTCAAACGGTCAATGTCAAACGACCAACTATTCAAACGACAACAATTTCAAACGACCACTTCAAACGACGATTATTTCAAACGACAAACATTTTCAAACGATAGTTCAAACGGTCAGTTTGTTTTCAAACGATATGTGTAAATTTCAAACGGGACGGATAGTTTCAAACGATAGTTTCAAACAGAACCCTCTTTCAAACGATGTCGGACACAAAAACTCAGATATCTCCTAAACGACTAGGAATTAGGATCTGAAACTTGATAGGGTTATAGATCAGGTGTTTTCGCACAACATATCAAAAATTCAGACGATTTGGACCGTAAAAACACGTTCAATTTGACAATTTTCAGAAAAAAAACGTGAAAACATGAAAAATATGAAGAAGTAGATGAAATTCGGATCTGAATCTGGTGAAATCACGATCGAAAATGTGTGTTGGATCAGTGCAATCGAGCTCCTGCTCTGATACCACTTGTTGGACCGGTTTTGACTCCGAAACGATTGCGAAACGAACGTGAAACGTGCGGAATCCGTACACGAACGCGACCTAAACACACATGACGTAATCTAAACGTGATTCTATTAACAAATCTGATAACGTACAGCACCTGAATCACGAACAATAAACTTTCTCTCTCTAGCTTTCTCTCTCTAGCCTCTAGCTCTCCAAGATGTGAAAATGGCAAAAGTTCTAAATGAGAAACCCTAGAGATCTATTTATAGGCCAAGGGATTAATGAGGAATCTCATTAATTACAATTATGCCACCTTGCCTTTTTGACTAACTAATTCTAAAATAACAATGTAACTCTCGTTTTCTTCAGTTTTCTACTACGGACTAGATTGACGGAGGCGATAGACAGATAAATGCACTAACAAAAGGTCACTCAGAGGTATCATTTAAACATGTTGACGCATTTGGTCCCTGTAGTTTGAAATCACTCACTTTTAGCTTCGTATGATCCATGATTTATTCATTTGAAGGTATGAGCATCGTGTAGGGTTAATGTACATTATATTTATTCACAGTTGACACTTAGAATACGTATATTCACATACTTCCCATGTTTGTCAACTTTAGTCCTTCCATAATATTTCTTTCACACGTTTAAACTTTATGACACGTGTCAACACATTATAGGACGTGAATTTTCGAGGTGTTACATTGTGTAAATAACGTTTGCATGACGTTCAATCCTGTAGCTTGTTTTGAATTTTTCTGGGTTGGTGGTGTTAGTATGATGACAAAGTTTCCGTTGCTTGTTTCGTAACCCATCGACGGACGTATCATAACACAACATAAATTGCCCAATGTATTATGGGCGCTCGAGTCTGCTTTAAACATATGGTTTGCACTCACATCTGGATGTCGTTTTCATTAAAGTGCACATGGGTATTTTGCGAAAGTATCCTGGAATCCATTGCTACCGAATTGAAAACATCTCTGTCAACCATGAATGGGACTCTAATCCATATTCTGCAATCAATAAATTCCACCTTTTCTCAAATGTTTCTGGTCTGATGAAGACGTTCCAAACAAGCTTGTGAAACTTCTCTTTTATTTCGATATTTTTCAGGTTGTCTCCCTTGATTTGTATTTTAAACAGAAAAGTGGAAAGGTAATCAAATTTAGCTTATACTCACATGTAACATAATAAACGTACTATACACATGTACACAGTGTATGATATATTCTGTATGTATCAATCGAATTGTACACAACTGTACAAGGGCCTCATAATCAGAGAGTTTGGAAAGAAATACCTTAGCTGGTATCTTTTGAATTATATGCCACATACATAGTCTATGATATGACTTGTCAAATACATTGCTAACTGCTTGTTTCATGGCACAACCTTGATCGGTCAGTACCAAAAGAGGTTATCTCCCGTTATGAGCATAAAGAAATTTTTGTAGAAGCCATGTGTATGACTCGATTGTCTCGTTATGAAGCAAGCCAGCACAAAAAATCGTGCATTTTTTGTGATGATCAACGCCAGTGAATGGAACAAAAATCATATCGTACCTATATAAAAATTCCTTTATAAAAAATCAATGTAATTAACTTAAGAGCTAGTAAATGTGAGTTTATAACTTACATATTCGTGTGGTACGTTGCATCAAAGGCCAAAACATCCCCAAATGCTTTGTAGTTCATTTCAAAACATTATCACACCAAAATAGCAACTGGAGTTTCGTATCCACAATATGGTTATCAAATGTATAATTTTCTTTGTTCTTGCATCTTGCTTTTAGTTTGTCAACTAACATTTGGGCGTCTCTATCTCCTATGAAATCTCGAATATCTCTCCCACAATTTAAATAGTCCACAACCGTGCCGTGGACATTATGATGGCCACCTTTTATGACCACATGGACTTTGTGGGATTTCGTGGGACCAATATTTGCATTACAACATTTTGCTATAAACTCTTGAGTGGAAAAATCAAGTTTCCTCTTCTTAGCGATAAATCAAGATTTTCATGAGACGTAAACCCATGGTTGTGATGTTCTACCCAGTCATATAATTAAACTTCATCTGTATATTTTAGACGTTTAAATTTGACACAAGCTTTACAGTCTGTAACTTTTATGTTTGAGCGTCGTTTAGGGGAAATAGTATCAACCTCAGAAGGTTGACCATCGGTACCTTTAGGTTTGTTGGCTCTAGAATACAAGACATCGCAGATTTGTGATTTATTTGTCGCCATTTTTTTCTTTCTTAGATGTACCCAAACGTGTACAAAACCCTGCTAGTTGTGCATATTCCTCGTACATTGCAATTGCGGCTTCTATCGAACTAAATCTTGCATTGAGAACGGGTTTGAAACCGGGCGGAACAACTGGCGTCCAATACCTACTGCCGTTGGGTGTTTTGTATACGTTGCTAGCAACTGACTCTGAACAATAATAGAACAAAACAACTATAATTATTTAAGTTTCAAAAAACATTTTTATACAAATTAGTATATCAGGAAAAAATACTGCCAATAAAGTGAAAGTAGAGGATTTTCTAAAAACGACATAACAATCAGTTTTTGGACTACACAAAGAATAATAACTTATGAACACAAGAATATAAGTGGTTACGTGTATGATCCGTACATATGTGTACATGCAACTGTTATCTTAACGAAAAAAATTCAGTTGCTTCATTATCTGCAAACAAAAATTCTATCATACTGACAATAAACAACTCATTCAGAATTCTATAAAACCTGCACCAAAAAACAGTTTTTTGTCGACAGATAATCAAAATCAGCATAATGCTTCATTCTCATTATTGAAATCAATAATCAGATGAACTACAAGGATATCACAGAACTCGTTTTAGCTAGCGGCACAAAAAATAAAAAACACGGGACCTGGACGATACATATAAGATGAAATAAAAGGATATCACAGAATCCATGAACCTAGCGAAATAGTAAATAACAAATACGAAACCTGGGCGATTCATGGTTGTGTAAAAAACGGATTGAATTCTGCTTGTTGTCTTGCGTCTTGGCTACTGGAATCGCTACTATTCGCATCCTCCATATTCATCGACATCGATGTAAGTTAAACAAACAACGATTTTCGAAAATATTTGATGGAGATATAATCAAAGGAAATCTCCTAAAATTCTGAAAATAAAGGACATGTAACTGCTACAATTATTAAAAACGAATTTAAACAAAAAGATTAATGGTAGAATTACAATCATAACCTTTTCATCAACCTATGCAGTTAATGCGGAAAAATATCGGTTATCGGTCAAGGACTGATATCTGAGATATCGTTTATCGCGGTGAGATATCGGTGGGATATCGGTAATTTATAATATCATGCATAAAAATATATATATTTATATCTAGAAGTCTAGAACCTATATAATATTAATAGCAAAATAAAGAAGTGTTCATCAAGATCAACCAAGGCACCCGATTCTTCATTTGTTCATCATACCTTAAAACACTAAAATCCGATTGAAGCACAGGAGCTTGGGAGGGACGATTAGGGTTCAGCAGACATCATCAGTTGTCGTGTTAAGTGTTCGAAGTGTGATAAAGGTTATAATATATGAGCCAAAAAAGCATAAAAGAACTGGGAAAGAACTGGTCTTTGTATTTTGCTGGCAGCCCATAAAGAAAAACATAAAAATCTGCCCTACCGATTTTCTCACCGATATGACCGAGATAAGAATATCAAAATATCGGCGATATCTCGGTAAATATCGCCGATATTCTCGCTACCGAGATTTCTACCGATATTCTGAACCGATATTATGTGCCAAGACCGATAACCGATATAGCACCGCCATATCACCGAGATAGCGCCGATATTAATTGCCCAGTCATCAACTAATCAAATGAATGGTTAGATTGGTTCACTTTGTTCACAAAAAAAGGATGTTGTTCACTCATGAACCTAACCCTAAAATATATATATAAAACCTGTTTATGTTCTGTTGAGAGTGATTTATGGAAAATGAGAGACGATATAAAAATTCTGGCATGTCAAAGCTTATCGTGAAATGGTAACTTTGGGGAAGAAAACATAGATAATTTGGGATGTGTTGATAGGCTTGACCCTAACTTAGGAACACTAATGTTGTATGCAATAACCTTAAATGAATATATGTGTTTAGTTTCCCATCTTGATGATTGTGTCCCGACAAAATCGGTTGAGGTGCACATCCTCTCTCGCACATCATGACACCTCCATAATTAAATTGAAAAAATTAAGAGGTGAAAATTGACCTCAAAGGTTACTATAGTTAAAAAAAGAGAAAAAAAAGAAGGGGTAAAAGAGCACAATGTATGCCAAAAATCTGAAAAGAAAAAAAAAACCGAAATCGAAAAAAGATTTGAGCAAATTAGGGAGAAAAGTCCCGAACCCTTAAAAACGGAAAAAAAAATTTCACAGAATGTTCACTCGACCTGGTGAAGGTTTGACCTGCCCGGGCCAAGGACCTTAATGTTTTTAATATACTTCAACATGCCCGAGTCACTTTTTATAGAATTTTTAACACGACCAGGTTAAGGTTCTGTAGTAAAATCCAACTTTCACATGGTCGGGCCATTCTTGTAAGGAAATTCAACGTTGTCGGGTTAAACTTCAAGCTAATTTTTTTTATTATTATTTTTATGAATAAAAAAAATTGCAAAATGATGCAAAACCACGGGTTGCCTCCTAAAACACTTTCAAGCTGTGTCCATTCACCTTGAATGTTTTTCCTATTTTTTCACTTATAATCTCTACTGCACCATGAGAAAAAATATTAGTAACCACAAACGGTCCGACCCAACAGGACCGTAATTTACCAGGAAATAGTTTGAGTTTAGAAGAGAATAGCAATACCTTTTGACCCTCAATGAAAGTTTTTCGTGTATTTACCTTGTCATGGAATGCTTTGGTCTTTTCTTTATAAATTCGAGAATTATCGTAAGCCTCATTACGAATTCTTCTAACTCTTGAATTTGTAACTTATGATAAACACCAGATTCGTCAATCTTCAAGTTGAATTGCTTAATGGCCCAAAAAGCCTTATGCTCTAATTCAACAGGAAGATGACAAGCTTTTCCAAATACGAGATGAAAAGGTGACATACCTATTGGTGTTTTGTAGACGGTGTGATATGCCCACAATGCGTCATCCAATCGTAAACTCCAATCCTTCCGGTTTGGGTTAGCTGTCTTTTCAAGAATCGACTTTATTTCCTGATTGGAAATCTCAACTTGTCCATTCGTTTGTGGGTGGCATGCCGTTGATACTCGATGTGCAACCCCGTATTTCTTAAAAAGTGCTTCAATCGTTCTATTGCAAAAGTGCGGCCCTCTATCGCTTATAAATGCCTTTGGTGTACCAAACCTACTGAAGATGTTAGCCTTTATAAACCCTGAAACAACTTTAGAATCATTAGTCCTTGTGGCTTTTGCCTCTACCCATTTGGAGACATAGTCCACTGTCAAGAGAATATAAACATTACCAAATGATGATGGGAATGGACCCATAAAATCGATGCTCATACATCGAAAATCTCACACATCAAGATAGGTGTGAGGGGCGTTTGATCTCTATAAGGTAGAGACTTAATTATGTCAAAATTTGTTTTATCTACCTCAAGCCCTTTTGAAGAGACAACATGACCTAAAATGATGCCTTGATCAACCATAAAATGACATTTTTCATAATTCACAACAAGGTTGGTTTCAATACATCTTTCGAAAATTTTAGTTAGATTTCTCAAACATTCGTTAAAAGAATTTCCGTAAACCATGAAATCATCCATAAGCATCTGGGGCATCGTGAGAAAGAAATAGAAGTTGCTATCGTGAAAGGCATATGTTTCTTGGAAAACAAGCAGCAAGATGATGGCTCGTGGTATGGCTATTGGGGTGTTTGTTTTCTATATTTTGTGTTGCAAAGATTGGTATCTTGTGGGAAAACATATGAAAATAATGAAGCAATTCGAAAAGGTGTCAAGTTTTTGCTCTCCACACATAATTCAGAAGGTGGTTGGGGAGAGAGCTTTGAATCATGCCCGAAAGTGGTATGTATGTACCCGACGAGTTTTTTATTATTTGGATAAACAAAATATAATGGTCACAACAAAACCTTTATTTTGGTGAAATGCAACCATGCTTGCATGCTAAAAACACAAGTTAATTTACACAAAACATAGCCATATAAAGCTTAGTTTTTTCTTATTGCAATCTTTTTGAATCAAATGATCAGAAGTTCATACCTTTGGAGGGGAACCGAACAAATTTGGTGCAAACTTCATGGGCCTTGCTCGGTCTTATGTTGGGTGGACAGGTTAGAAACTTTTGTATCATGCTAATGTTGATCAGTTCTGATTTAAGCATAATGGAAAACATGTAACAACATACCTTTGGTTGCATCAGTAGAGAATCCAGTCAGAGATCCAGCCATAGTGTTCGACATCTTTGTCAGGGTGATCCGGTTCCTCCTTAGGGTGTAAAGTTATGATGGTGATGAAACCGAAATTAGGGTTAGTTTCGGTTGTGGAGAGAGAGGGACGAATTTGATGTTAATGAGGGTTGTCTGATTGTGTAACTTGTCTAACCCTTTAACTCTCTAATAAGCTCCTTATTTATACACCCAAGAGGAAACCCAATTAGTTAATAAGGGTAATATGGTCCATCAACAATTACCAACTAATTATTAATAGGTCATTAATATATTTCGATCTATATTATATAAATGATAATGATGGCTACAAGATTAAATATAAATAAATAAATATTTAATCTTACATTCTCCCACTTAGCCGAATAATCATTTATCATGAGTATTAGATAAGTCTGATCAGAAGTTAATACTCATTTTAGCCTTAAACAAGTACTATAGCAGAGAAATACAGCCGTTGAATCATTATGCGACTCAGGACCCCCATTAGTCATACTATAGCCTTAATTTAAAACCTAACAGTTATGATCAAAATATGTAAGCCCTTTAACGTTTGATTTGTATTTATAGTTGTCTATATGTCATTACACCGGCAGAACATATGTAAGAGACATACAAAATCAAACTGATGAGGAAAATTAATAGTTAGTCATTCATAGTACGATATGCAGTTGTACATGGTCATCAATTAAAACCCTTCTCTTTTATGTGCACTCTTAATAAGACTTATGGGTAATAGACCTTTAGTTATAGGATCCTTAAGCATATCATGAATGCATTCGATACAAAGATTTAGTTTCCTCAATTCGTTCATAAACGAATAATTAATTGTGTATCGAAATTTAATGCAGCACCTCTCGAACTGTTACTGTTCAAGGAGACATGGTAGCTGACTTTATCACAATAAGTCTTCAAAATATTAATTATATGGAGTTAATAAACTTATGAGTCCACTGATAAATTTCCAACAACATTTAGTAACTATTGCTTTGTGATCAACAATATATTATGTCGTTATAACTTATGTTGTTATCAGTTTATTATGACTCCTCCATGAAATAGGTTTTGTCTGCTGACATAAAGATATACCCGAAATTACATTTTGTCATCTTTGAATATCTCAAAGTTAGAGTAATAAACCGGTTTTAATTCTCACTTCTTCTTTAAAATATAGTCTCTCATTTCTTTTAAAGATATTGTAATACTCTATTAAATGCTTCACATTAGACTAGACATATCTAGTGTGTTGTAATGTGAGTAATATCTAAACGAGTACAGACTTGAACTTACATAAGGCTTCTAATTAATGAAGCGTAAGAAATAATCTCATTTATCCTATTATCCTCTAAAGGAGAGCAGTATTGTTTGTTACATATGTAAGGACCAATTTAATGTTAAACTTATGGAACGGAAGTAATGTTCCATTTGGTCTATCTCAACATGTTATGATATCTAGTATGTAAGAGATATCTCTGAGATCTATTATATCAAAGTTTGTGTTAACAATGCTTTGACTTATGTAACATCTACTTGTCAAAAGAATATCATCTATATAGACAAGTTTATCTTAGTTGCTCCCACTCATCTTAAGGTAGGTACATTATTCCACTTGGTTGTTGATGAAAAAATTGCGTTAAGATTTCATCACATTATGACGTTTGCATTAAACCATACATGGATTTTATTGGCTTATAGACAAACTGTTCTTTAACCTTAAGTTTAGAATTTTCAGGTTGTTTTATGAACATGTAAATATGTCAGCCAGTTGTTAAGGAAAAATTGTTTTAATGTTCATCTAATGTAGCTCAAAACTATTATAAGCTACTAGAACAGTGATGATCCTAAAGAAATCTTTTGTTAGATATGTAAGAAAGATTCTTTAATAATATATCTTTTCCTGAGTATAACCTTTGACAATCAATCAAGCTTCTTTGTGTCTTAACGTTTATATCAGGATTTGGTTTAGTTATGAACACTCTTAGGTTATTCAATCAAATCCCAAACGTTATGCGAACACATAAAATCAGTTTTACTAGAAAACTATTTTATTCAATTCAGAAGATTGATTGACACTAATGGCTTAATTAGAAGAGATAGGATCAATAAACTTTTCCAAAATCCATTTCAACTTCAAATTAGGGAGGTTATGTAATCATCAAAGTTAGTAGATTTTTAAACCTAGATGACCTCCTGAGTTGATTATTGGGTTAGTTAGAAGTTTCAGTTTTTATGGATTAGCTCTTGATTAAGTTGCTATCATTTTCAGGATTCTAAGTTTGTAAGAGTTGGTGCAGTATGGTGTACAAGAGGTGTAATCGGAGTTAAATTTGGAGTGAAATTTAATGACACTCCTCCCCCCGCCTCTTGTATTCCTTGCAAGTCATGATAAGGACTTTGACTGCTCCCACTGACCTTAGAAATCTTTAGGAACTCAGCATGCTTAGGGTCATATATTTAACGACCAATCAAATTCTAAATAGAGAAAACATATAATAGAGAAAACATATTAGTGACATTAGTCATTGTAGTTTCTCTTGTTGAGGATTATGTTGGTTTAGGTAAGAAATCTAAGTGTGCCCACAATTAAGCAACAATGAAACTTTTGTAAAAGTAGCTTTAAATTTTAAGGAGACAAGTTATGATAGAACAGTGTCAAGATGGAGCAGTGTCTTGTACAAGAGGTGTAAATTGAAGTATAAAGCTTTCACTCCCCACCTCTTGCAACTATTGCAAGTTATTATTAAGACACTTAATGCTCCCACTGATCTATGATATCTCTATAAATGCTATAAGATAAGTTTCAATGAGCTACGTGATGTGGGAACCTATCACATATACGTTAGACTTTATTTGATTTCTTTAATGTCCAAATATCATAAGAAACTTAGGGACATATTTAATAGAAATCTTATTAAGTACATACATGAATAGATTTCTTCTAAGAACGTGGGTCATATACGATAAAATTTAGATACATGTAGATAGTCTTTAAATGATAAATGAATTATGTCTTAATATTCCATTTGGAATAAGTTCCACTAATGTCAGTGAATGACTTAAGATGGACCCATACTTATTCCTTAAGTAAAGTCATACTTAGGGCTTTAACATCATGATTTAAAATCACTTAGAATGAGATTAGATAAGAAATCATCCTCATTAACCATGTCATGATTTCTCATGAATTTTGGTTATAATGGATGAAATTTGTAAGTCTCATTTTCCTTTTGTCAAACTCTCATTTACATGATGACAAAAGTTGTGAAAGTGTAAGGTGTCATCTAGTTTTATCTTAGTAATGTTTCAATCCAGATATTTAGAACAAATAAGATGAGAGTTTAAGATAAGTGTGACTTTATGTCGACTATGCAAACCTCACAACCTTCATAACATTGCTTAATTATGATACTATATTCTGATTAATACTTAGAATATATGTACGGTATCAAAACGTTGTTAGAAGACTGCTTATTATTGTTCTTATAGCCTTAACATTTAATTTTGTCACTAACTCTCATGTTAGTTATTTGTTAACTTCTGGTAAGGAAACGTTTAAAAACTAGAGTCAACTAATCATGTATTAATAGGAATATTATAATTAGTAGACTTAAATATCTTTAATAAGTGACTATCTAATTAATTCATCCAACTGTTCTTTAGAATAATGGATAGTCTCGTTGCTTATGTCTAGTCTAATGACATAATGATGCAGTGAGATTTTCCCTTGAAGAACCTTAGAGGTAGAATTAACAGTTGTAATTTGTCTATGGACCTGAGAACAATCCTCTTTTAAGGTTTAAGTGGTTGTAAGGTGAGTAACAACTTATTTTCCAGCTTCAAACATTTATTTCTTTGTACATATGTTGCTTATCAACACACTCATTATACTTTGGTATGTTTGAGTGTTATAGTTGATTTATAAGGCATCAAATTGTACAAGTGAAAGTCTTAATATGTAATGTACTGGAAAATGTACTTATGTCCATGCGTAAGCCCTTAACTTAATGGGTCATGGTATTGTACATTATTATGTATTCACATATACCACTTAACTTTATAGCTTAGAATTTTAAAAGAAGGCATGCATCTTAGGAGTTCTAGTGATTATTCCATATATAAGAGATTAGCTTTAGGAAAGACTTAATCTGAAATAACTTTAGTGATAGCATTATGTTAGAGAGTTCTTGATTATCATAAGAGACATCATATTCGATTTGTCCTAATCATCATGCTCTAATTTTCTTCTTTATAATCTTTATCAGAAGAGAGCAATAGGATTATCGTGTCTTAAGAAATAATCAAGGATTTAATTTAAGAGCTAATTCTAAGAGAAACTTTAATTAAAGCAAACATTTTAGGTTTAGGAATTAGAGTGGATGAGATATATGTAGAAGAAAATATAGTGAGTAAAATTATGGGTACTAAGAATAAGACAGACGAAATGATCATAAAATTAATTAAGGATCATTAATATAAGGATCATTATGTGAAGAGATTGTGATATGTCTATTACTAACATCAAAAAATAATAGACTTAGTAAAATTCTACTTAAACAAAGACAAATCAGCTTTGGCCAGAAGTGTAATCATTTAAGTATGTGTGCAAAGTAACCGTGACAAATCAGCTTTGGCCAGAAATGAGACAATCACTTTAGTTATGCACTTGTCAAGCATGCTAAACATAAATGAATTAAATCAGCTTTGGCCAGAATTAAGACATTTCACGTTTGTAATGCATACTTAACATAGCTTTTAATAATACTTGAACAATAAATAGATGTATTAAATCAGCTTTGGCCAGAATTAATACATCAGAAGCTCATTCAAGTTAAGCTAGTTTGGTTTTGTAAAACATTATTTGATCCTTATTAATTAATTAAGTATAAACAAAACCAAGTATTTAATAGCAAACCACCAGTTAGCGCGGATCGAACTCCGCGGTGAGTTCGCTGGGGGGTGCGGGGGGCAGTATGTTTTATGAGATCTCGACTCCATAATGAGATCTCTAGTCGCAACCATGGTCTCGAGTGCCTTTAGTCGAAAACGCAGTGATCTCAAGTCGAGACTGTTGTCTCGAGTTGTGAAGTTTTAAGCCCTTATGATCTCGAGTCGAGACCTTGTAGTCTCGAGTCGAGACCTGATGGTCTCGAGTTGTAGACTTCTGATCTCGAGTTGACACGTTGTGGTCTCGAGTCGAGATCTAATGGTCTCGAGTCGAGACCTCTGTCTCGAGTTGTAAGCTTTTGATGACCTTTATGATTTCGAGTCGAGACCTTATGGTCTCGAGTCGAGACCTTGTGGTCTCTAGTCGAGATCTGATGGTCTCTAGTCGTAGTCTGATGGTCTCGAATCCTTTGTTAACAGCTGCTGATTGTGATAAAACTGAAACTCGATTTTTAAGGGATTGTGGGATAGTGTTTCTATTTTATTTCTGATCTATACTTATCTAAAGATTTCGAAAATAATAACTGATTATCCTCTAACAGTTTTCGAAATTTTAATTAAGATCAAAACAGAAAAAACACCCACTAATCCAAATTAGATTCCAAATCTTATGGAATTTTCGAGATTTCTTAGAACATTATGCATGAACCCTAAAATAAGAACATAATCTGGAAATCCGAAACCTGATTTTAATGGTTTTGTAATGGATTTCGTGACAATAAGTTTAACCTTTTATGATTTCGGGTCAATTTATCAAGTAACAATTTCCGAAAACAGGGATTCGGTATCAAAGGACCCGAAAACAGTTTTGATTTTAAGGTTTAAAAAACTTTCGTTTTCCAGATTCTGGATCCTAGAATAATGGATACAGAACAGAAACTGATTTATCAACATATGCTCTGATACCACATGTTGATCAGTTCTGATTTAAGCATAATGGAAAACATGTAACAACATACCTTTGGTTGCATCAGTAGAGAATCCAGTCAGAGATCCAGCCATAGTGTTCGACATCTTTGTCAGGGTGATCCGGTTCCTCCTTAGGGTGTAAAGTTATGATGGTGATGAAACCGAAATTAGGGTTAGTTTCGGTTGTGGAGAGAGAGGGACGAATTTGATGTTAATGAGGGTTGTCTGATTGTGTAACTTGTCTAACCCTTTAACTCTCTAATAAGCTCCTTATTTATACACCCAAGAGGAAACCCAATTAGTTAATAAGGGTAATATGGTCCATCAACAATTACCAACTAATTATTAATAGGTTATTAATATATTTCGATCTATATTATATAAATGATAATGATGGCTACAAGATTAAATATAAATAAATAAATATTTAATCTTACAGCTAACGAATACTTATTGAAGATATATAAGATATTCATATGTCAAAATCAAGAGAAAAAAACTAAAAAACTTAACGAAACTTGTTTTGTTGAAAAGGCCGAAAGGGATCCAACACCACTACACAAGGCAACAAAATTGCTCATCAATAGCCAGATGGATGATGGTGATTTTCCTCAACAGGTATATGTTTTTGATAAAGTACGCGAGGCGCGTTATTTTTAGAAGTGATAATATGTAGAGAACCAAGTATGTGTCTACGTATAGTTTTCTATATCAATAATTCGACTAAAAGATGTTTCTTAACATTGCAGGAAATAATGGGAGTGTACATGAAAAATTGCATGCTACATTATCCAGAATATAGGAACCCTTTTCCGTTATGGGAGTTGGGAGAATACCGAAAGCGTGTTTGGCTTCCAAAACATGAACTCTAAACTCCGTACTATTGAATAAAACTATACAATTGGTATGTTTTCATGAAAATTGTGTGTGTTGAAACAAGAGTATTAAAAAGACAAGACATGTGTCTTGGTTTCTGTATTCAGTCTTATGGATCATGGAACATGTATCGGTTGTTCTCGAGTA
>JARYGA010039458.1:0-122527 GCA_030545235.1 Helianthus tuberosus
TAAACCACTAGGTCGACTGTTATTTTACTTAGATTGCCAAATCTCTCTTAATTAAGAACCTAAATTTAGCATTCCGTACCCAATGTAACCTCGAACCATTGGACCACTAGCCGAAGCATTTTTTTCTGCCGGTCACTAACTAATATTCCTAGCCGACCACCTCATATATACCATATATACGGATAAATCTTGATCAACACTGGACCGCCACTAAAGGTGTCCTTTTCTTTGTTTACTTTTTTGAGGAATTCCTTCAAGGGTTTGGAAAAAGTTTAAACCAATCATTTTATGCACCACCGGACCACCAAGAACTAACCATCGGAATAGATGTTTGTCTTGATGGTTAGGTCTAAGTGTTATGCTTTCAAAGAGTAGGGGCAATATTTTGTTGGGACCAAGTAATGTAGTTGTCGAATCATATAAAGAATAATACAACTTTATTTCTCATATACGCTTAAGATTGCAATTTAGATGGAAATGGCCTCACTACATGCACCATGGAATATTATGATCATGTCTTTGCCCCCACCCACCTCACTTGTATCAAACTTCCACTGTGTGTGGACAACCAAAGGCGAATATTTCAAATGGAACTTGAAAAACTCAAATTGGAATTGAATGGAATTCTATTATTTGAAATGAAATTAGAGTTTTACCCGATTCAAATTCACAAATTGGTTTTCAAATTGATCTTCCAATATACAACTTGGAACGCAAATTAATGTTTACCTGTAAAGTTTTATGCATCGTTGTAATGTGTTGGACATACCATCATAAACATGTGTATCAAAACTCATAACTTCTAATTAGATTTGGAAAGTTGGACTCCCCATTGTAATGAGTTGGATGCGTTTATTATACATGCACATCAAATAGATTTACAAAAGTGATTTTTTTTAAAGGCCAAAAGTTTTATATAGCACCCCACAACTAGAAAAAAAGCAAGCCGGGGTACAATCTAAACAATTACATAACAAGGATCGGGTTTTCAACCACTCAGTCATACATCTTTAAACTTACACTTTCTACTCGAAAACCATAAAAACACGCCAACAATGGAATCAAAAATAGTCTCCCGTCAATATCATTTCTAAACCTCCAAACGAACCAATATGTTAAAAAATATGACCACTTCAACCAACTCTTTCTTGGGATTTGATATTTTTTTTTTTTTGAACGGCCAACAATTTTTTTTTATTACTTCAACTAGCAAGAAGCTAGACACCAAATTTACAAAACTCCAAATACACCAACGAGCACAACCATATACAATACCTAAACACAAAACAATATTACATTACCATGTCAAGTTAAAGCTTTGCCATTCACTCCAAGACCAAAGTGAGCACCTCGATCGGTTCTTAACCCAATGATATGCCATCGATTTTGATTCCTCCACAACCTTCGAGACACTTGGAATAGCTTGTTGAAATAATACCTCATTTCTCATCTTCCATAAGCTCCAAACTACAACCTGAGAAATAGCATTGAGAACTCTTTTTTTCTTTTTATTACCTTGAACCAACATATGGGAATCGAGTATATCCTTGAGGCTGAATGCAATAACAGGAGGAGTTTTACACCATTGTGCCACAACCAACCAAACCGACTGAGCGAATTGACAAGAGACAAACAGGTGTTCACTGGTCTCATCATAATCTCCACAAAGAAGACATCTGGAGTCACCAATATGTATATTCCTGGCTGCCAAAGCGACTCGCGTCGGTAAACGTTCCAACAAGGCACGCCAAGGAACTATCCCAACTTTCTTGGGGAGGTACTTATTCCATGCAAACTGATAATCAGGAACGGTTCTAGATACCGAGGCCGTAATCCGTTTGATACTTGCCACCGAAAAAACTTCTGAATTATCGAGCCTCCATATCCACTTATCCGGACCTGTAGCGGACACGAATTCACACAACAGGAGAGACAGGACTAGCATTTCATCCAATTCGTACTCAGACATATTCGGCCTCTTCTAGCACCAACTCAGATTTATCGAATCAGAACCCCATACAACTCGGTCAGAAACATAGCAAAGCTTCTCTTTTTCAAGCGCGAAGAGGAGTGGGAACTCACAGTATAGCGGCTGACTTCCGATCCAAGCATCCAACCAAAAAGCCGTCTTTGATCCACAACCCACTTTGCACCATATCGAGTCCGGAAGTTTAATACCAAGACAATCCAGATGAGTTTGTATTCCAACTATTTGCTTCCACGGACCGGCTAAAGAAACCTTTGCCGGGACCGACGCCCACGAACGATTATTATGATGGACCGACCATACTACCCTTCTCCATAATCCATCCTTATCCGTTTTAAACCTCCACCACCACTTAGCCAACATAGCAAGGTTAGCATCTTTTAATGAACCGAATCCTAAGCCGCCATACTCGATTGGAGCAATAACCTTCTCCCAAGCCATCCAACTCATATAAGAATTATCATCCGACCCACCCCAAAAGAAAACCCTCCTCATCTTTTCCAGTATATCAATAACTTTTGACGGGGATTTATACAAGGAGAAGAAGTATGTTGGTAACGAATTCAAAACCGACTTTAGCAAGGTAATTCTTCCGCCATAGGAAAGATTTTTAGCTTTCCAAAGAGATAATCTATTTTTAAAAATGTCTATAACCGGCTTCCAATTACGAATAAGGTTCATGTTAGCCCCTACCACCAATCCCAAATGTTTGAAAGGAAGGCTACCTCTTTTACATCCCATCGAATCTGCCAACAATTGTACTTCTGAATCGTCTATTCCAATCCCAATCAAAGAACATTTAGCAAGGTTCTCTTTTAAACCCGAGACCAAATGAAAGCATCTCAAGATTCTTCGTAGGTTCAGTACATTCTCACCCGACCACTCCCCAAGAAAAAACTACATCATCAGCGTATATAAGATGAGATAATACCGGACCATTAGACGTACACCGCAATCCATTAAAAATACCTTCCGACATGGCCTTTTTCATAATTCCGGTAAGTGCCTCTATGGCTAAAACGAACAAGAACGGTGATAACGGATCCCCTTGACGTAACCCGCGAGAGCACTCGAACTCCATTGTTGGAGAACCATTAACCAAGACCGACGCTCTAGATGTGACAAGCGTTGCCATGATCCATCCCCTCCAACGGTCCGGGAAGTTCATTTGAGCCATAATCGAATCCAAGTATTTCCAATTTAGAGAATCATAAGCCTTGTTAATATCAACCTTAAATAACATACCAGATTTTTTCGCCTTCTTTAACCATGCTATAACCTCATTAAGGATCAGTGGTCCGTCCGAAATATTTCTTCCAGCCAAGAACGCAGATTGCTCTTCCGATACTAATCTACATATCACTCTTCTAAGCCTATTAACCAACACCTTCAATATTGCTTTATTTATTACCCCAATCAAACTTATCGGGCGGAAATTCGCTGGAGACGAAGGATCTTTCACTTTCGGAATGAGCGCAATAAACGATGATGAGCAGCATCTATTAATGCTCCCATTCACATAGAATTCCTGGAATAGCCTCATAAAGTCCCCTTGAAAAAGATCCCAGTTCCTTTTGATGAACTTGAAATTGAAGCCATCCGGGCCAGGCGCCCGATCACCCACACAATCCCATATCGCCTCCTTAACTTCAATTGCAGAAAACGGCATAACCAGGCTATCGGCTTCTGATGGCGAAAGTGTAGTCAGGTTATGGCATATGATGGCAGGCCGAGAACTCATTGGCTCCATAAACTGTTTGGCGAAAAAATCAAAGAAGGCTTCTTTAATTTCCACTGGGTTCGAGCTCCAAACACCATCGATCATAAGACCATTAATACGGTTATTACTAATATTGGAATTTATAATATGATGATAAAAAGCAGAGTTTTCATCACCCTCAAGAGCCCATCTAGCACGCGTCTTTTGTCTAGCATCCGATTGTTTTCTTCGATCCATATCCAAGACTATATTCATGCATTCAGCTCTCTCATTGAGCTCCTCCTCCTCCAAAGCTCTCTCATCGGCCAAACGTTCAAGTATGCTAATCCTCTTTTTAGTATCCGTGTATGCCCCTTCCAACCTTTCTCGTTCTATCTTTAACCAGGACTTAATTTGATTTTTCAACCATCTGAGTTTAGTAGCTAAGGCCATGTCCGCCGGACCATTGAACACAAAACTCAAACACAATTGCTTCACAAAATCCAAGAATCCCGGCAATTCCATCCAAGAATTGTAACACCTGAACGGAATATGACCGAAATCCGAGGGAATTGTAGATAGTAGTATAGGCCTATGGTCAGATACATCCCGGGTAAGTGCTAGTACAGAAGCCGTCGGCCATCTCTCCAAAAAAACCCAGACAAACGAGAAAACGATCCAACTTGCTCAACTTGTCACCACGGTCTGAAATATACGTGAATTTACCGCCCCCCATGTTGTATTCGCAAAGACCCATAGCTAAGATGAACCGGTTAAAAGCCTCTGCATTAGACGCAATGAAATCTGAATTGAACCTTTCCGTTTCGTCCCGTACTTCGTTGAAATCGCCCATGATTACCCATAATCCTTGCATTGAGTTCTTTAATACCACCAGCTTATCCCAAATAGACTTTCTAACAGACGCATCATTCGAAGCATAAATATTCACCAGATTAATACGAATACCAAGGTTATTCAAGCACCCAGACAAAGCCAGAAAATAACGGCCTTTAATAACATTGTCACAAGAAAACATACTCGGGTTCCATAGACAAGCAAGCCCCCCGGATCTGCCCTCTGCATTAACTACTTCCAGATGAAAAGCTGATCTGCCCCAAAGCCCATTGAACGTAAAGTTTGCTGCAACTCCCACTTTCGTTTCTTGGATAGCAAGAAAGTGAACTCCGTAAGAAGTCACAATACCACGTATCCAATCTGTTTTACGGGAATCCCGCACCCCCCCTTAGGTTTATTGATAGAAAATTCATTGTAAACCAGTTGTTACACCTTCACCAAGAATCAGGGATCTAGTCGCTTCTTCATAGCCTTGCAAATCAATGCCGACCTTTAAACCAATCGCTGAAGTTGCTTGAATTTCATCGCTGACGCTCGGGTCAATGGGGATGTTATTACCAGGATCAATCGGAACTCCCATAGGCACCTCATGGTTCCGGCCGACATAAGGAGGATGTGAATGACTATCCCTACCATCCTGCTCTCCATATCCAGACCCAGCAGCCGATGTAGGATGGTTGAGGTCAAAAGAGTGATCACCTGGATCCGGATCTTGGAAGAAACCTCTAGAAGGGGGACCTTGCATAGAACCGGTGGACGGTGGGCTTCTATCATCCCGGTTTCTTTTACGAAGCCCAATTATAGGAGTAGGCCCATCAGTATTTAAATTATCAATAAAACCGTTCTCTTTTTCAACCGGAAGATGGGGACCACCATTTAAATTTGTCACCGCCAAATTAATAACTTCTGCATTCCCAATATTATCATCCGAAGACTTATATGATTTCCCATGCAACTCATGCAGCGACTTTACATTACCCAACGCTACATTATCCAGAGGCTCTTCGTTTCCGGCATTCACATGGGGCTCCGACGGCGAACGGACGGCTTCTTCCGGTGCCGGTTCATTAACAGCCGGAGACCTGATTTCACCATCCTCTACTTCGTCTTCCATGTTATCACCATCATCACTAAGATTGTCATTAGAGCTGGCGACTGAACTTCCCGATGACTCCTGATCTGAATTCGCATCCTCAGAGGAATTATACCCATACAAATCCGGCTTCCATGCTTTAACGTCTTCGGCTACCCATGCAATAAACCTCCTCTCCTCCCAATTCAGTACCACAGTCTCCTCAATTCTCTTACCAAGGGGAACTAAGACCAACATCGAAAATTCTGAATTATCAGGATCCTGCCATGAAAAATTGGATTCCTGCACCACTCTTCCAAACAGTCCCCCAATTTGATCAAACACTGAGCTATCTCTATGCTGGACCGGGACCCCAGAGATACGGAGAGACACAATACGTTCGGACGGTAAGTCCTCCCCTTTCCAAACGTTAAAACTGCTGAATGCATTGGACAAACTCTCCGTGTTGTTAGACATCACCTCCCTAACCCTCCCAGGATTGCCGAGGGTAATTAATACACTGAGACCCCCCACATATGATAATCCAAAATTACTCATACCACTCCTGCTTAGGATACTACTCAGGTTATTAAGAACGTAAAGATCCTTAACAACACCATGAATGGACCTATTAACACAGTGCAATGGATACTTGGAGCCTTTGATATTGATCGAGATTACTTTAGCACCTGTATTATGCTGTTGACCATCTTTCTGGAACAAACTCGCATAGGATTTCCCTGGTTGCACCGACGGCCCTCCGGAGAAGGCTCTGTAATCAACCGGGGGTGTCGTATTAGTTTGTTCCTTTGGTCTCCAAAACTTCTACCCAACTACCTTATTGGTGTATATGAACTTTTTGTGGTTTTTATCGTACTTCGCCAGCGACACCGATACCTTTGCTTCGAAAATCTTAACCTTAATCATGGCCGCCAAAGTTAAGTCCAGATTCTCGACACCCACATATCTTATGAACCCAAAACTATTACCTTTTTTATCCTTTTTCCGGGCCACATAAGCATCAGACACATAGCCATACGGCTGGAAGGCCCTCCACAGAATCATCTTAGTTGATCGGTCAGGTAAATTCTGAATTATAAAGGTCATCTCCACTCCATTACCACGACTTTTTCTTTGTTTATGGTACTGCACCTCTGTCCAAGGACCATTACCACCATAATCTTCACCCCCCTATCATAATCGAATTCCATGGAAGAAGAACCGAGTAAGAGCAGGCACCAAACCGGGCAGCGAATGGGAAATAGGAAGAGAGGGTTAGGGATAGAGGTCAAACCCGAACCGGCGACCTCACACGCTAACACCGACTTACCCACTCCGTCGAGCCAACCCGGCAACCAGAATATCGAAGGTCACAATGAAAAGACAGACCCCAGCCAGCGAATGGGAGAAAGGGAAGTGGATTTAGGGATAGAGGTCAGAGCCGGATAAGGCGACCTCACACACTAAAACCGGCTTGCCTTCGCCGTCGAGCCAACCAGCATTCGGAAGGAGAAGATAAGGAGACAGTGGATAAAGAAAAAGGAAAAACCCCGGTAAGCGAATGGGAGAAAGGGAATAGATGTTAGGGATAGAGTTCAAGCCGGAGACGGCGACCTCCCACACTAACACCGGCTTACCTTTGCCGTCGAGCCGACCGACGGTATAGAAGAAAGGGAAGAGTCGCCTGAGAGAGAGAATTCGTCTTGACAAATAGTTGGGATTTGATATCTTAAGTGCATCTAACTAAGCATACACTCCAAGGTACATTTAGAAATAGGCTATGATAAGTCCAACCAACGACTAATAACCGACCAAACACCATCAATCGCCGAACATTTTCCAAAAATATGATTCCAGAACTCCACCTGAGAATCACAAATTAAATACCACTCTCCAAGTGTGTATATTAACCTTCCCCTAGAAATACCGCGTCTCCACCTAGTAGCCAGAGGACATATTAATCAATCCCAAGTTCATATTTCCAAGAATCCAGTGGGGTCAAAAGTCAAAACAACCCCTCCCCTCGAAAGATGATGCCAATTCCAAACCCAACCCGCAATTACAAACTGCTCCATTATCAAAAAGCTTTTATCCATTTCAAAGCTATAAATTCTTGGATAACGAACTCTTAGAGATGAAGATCCCAATCAAACTTCATTCCAAATTTCTGTTTTACACCCATTCCCCTTTTTTTCGTCAGCATATCATAGGGAATTTATCTATTGTCAACAAAAACCTAGTTGATTTTATAATCCCTATCCACACACTCGTTCTATTACTCAATCAAACACCATTAGTAACTCCTGCCCCTTACCCACTCGTTCTATTACTCAATCAAACACCGTTGTGGCGCTAAATTCGTCACAATCAAACACCATTTTATAATCCTAGCCCATAAAGCATTAGGATTATTTAACAAATCACTATCTCCACTTTAAAGCAAAGCAAGATTAAAACCTTGCAGGCTACCAACCCCTAAACCCCCTCTTTTTCAGCCTTAACCAACTCCCAATTAACCCAATGTAACTTCCTGTTGTCGATGCCACTCCCTAAAAGAAAGAGTCCCTAATCGATTTAAAAGGTTCACGAACTCTAACCGGCATAAAAAAACATAGATAGATAGTATATGCCCAACAAGCCCAAAGCTAAAGTAAAGATGACAGATCTACCACAAATAGAAAGCACATGTGTCTTCCACTTAGATAATTTCTTACAAAATTTATCCAATAAAATATTCCAACCATTCCTTGTCGTCATATTTGAACCCAGAGGAAGACCTAAATATGTGAAAGGAAAGTTCCCTAGTATACACCCCAATACTTAAGATCGGTCAAAAACAAGTTTAAAAATCGATCCAAGCCATAAGGAATACATGGTTAGTGTTTAATTGTAAATTCTATTGACTAACTATTATCTAAAAACTATTATATTTCTGTTTGATTGTAAGATTGTTTATAAAAACACTTAATTTGACTGATTGTAAAAACAATTATGAGAAAAGGTAATCTACTCCATATTTCGGGTTTGAAAAAACAAAATTGATATTGTTAACCTAGTGAGAAGTCATTAATGATGACTACGTATATGGTTAATCAAGTGGTAGATGAGGAACTAAGCGTAAGAGGTCCTATTCACAAAACACCAATTCGATTATATAAAACATAAATCAACAAACAAATAATAGACCAAAAGGTTCATGGATTTAGAGTTTCAACAAAATCAAATACTTTAAACGAAAAACCACATTTGAAACTAACAACAACGTAATGGGTTATAAATTCAATCACAAAAATCTAGTTTAAACAAATATCAAAAGCATCAATTACAAACTCTGCACCCTAAGAAGATCACAGGTGAGATTAGCCACTCATGGTGATGATTTGATCTTCAAAACTAATGGTGGAATGCGCTATGGATGATTGCACAATGATAGGGTGGTGTGGAATGATGAATAATATTCAACTAAGTCCCCAAATATCGCCCCTATATTGGCCTCCACGAACTAGAACAAGAAATATCCTAAAAAATCCCTAAAAATCTGGTTTTATACCAATAAAACCGGACTTTTGCGTCTGCAGGCGCCATAGGCTACGACAGTGGGTGTAGCCTAGGACCATCATGAGGTCACCTTACGGCCAAAAAAACACCATACAGTCCTTGGCCACTGCCTTACAACAGTGTCTTATGGCCATAGCACACTTCTAATTTTCGTTCTTTTGCAATGTTTAGCTCATTCCACCTTCGATTCTTTGTTTATGCATCCTATAAGCCCGCCAAACCTACAAAAACACAATTCATTGTAGTTAAACAATCTCAGTTGAATAAATGCCATAAAAGCCCGTAATATTAAGCATTTAGACTCGCAAATTACCACTCCAACACCCGTTTATCACCTCCCCCACACTTGAGCTTTGCTTGCCCTCAAGCAAATCCATTCAAACGACTACAACAGATAAAACAAATACTCCAACCATCCCTACCACGCCTTAGCTAAGGTCTAAAGTCATACCCCGCTCAAAGATTACAATTTTTTTTTCTTATTTTCAAAAGTAGATTTTGCAGGTTTTACGAAGTGTAACATTTTTTAACTTAAATTTTACGAGTTTTCAATGTGTAGTGCATATAAAAAACATGTTACATGTTTTTATAGAAAACAATTAGTTTAGTAGACAAACCTGTTATATGTCAGTGTATCAGATAGAAAAAACAAAAAGCTATTACTGTTACTTTTGTCAGTATCTAACATGTTCTGAAAAAGTAACTTTTTGTAGCATCCAATCTCAAGCATACAATTTTTAGATGAATGGTGGATATTGAGTTTCTTGAAAATTTTGAACTTCTAGAGGTTTTCTTATTATTCTTATGTATATATAAGCACATAGACCTACATTCACGGTTGGTAATGGAACAGGTCAATTTGTGAAGTAGTCGATATTTACAGCAACAATACACCAAATTTTGCAACCACTTTGACGGAAAATATTAGCCCATTTATGTTGTTGTCTACATCATTTGATGACACTGCTAAAGCCACTAACAATCAGTGCTTGTCATAGATTTGCAATAAACTATTAAAGTTAATTCAATAGATTTGCTTTCTTAAATATTAAAGCTTTCCCTAGGGATAAGTGTTGGGCCCTTGACGGTTTATACATTATTAATTATTTAGTAGAGTAGGCTAGATATTAGTTTAATGCTTTGGTCTTGTAGTAGTGGGCTTACGTGGCGCAGTGGGCTTAGGGTTTAGGGGGAGTTGTGGGCTTAACTCTCCTATAAATACGTGTTTTGTAATCATGTTTAGGTTGTTGACTATATAGTATTTTTGCTGCAAACTTGTATTGGACAATTCTAATTGTATGCAAGTTGAAATTTGGTTTTGATCATCTTATTCATCTTTATTCTCTACATCTTTTTGTTGAATCAAGTTTGATTGTGATATTTCGCCAGAAATCAAACTAGTTGTGATATCGATGTATTGATCTGATTTAAGGGACTTACAATTGGTATCAGAGTTAAAAAGAACTTGTTTCTAGGCTCAGATCGATATCACATTGATTATGGCTGTTTCAAAAGTGCTGTGTTGTTGTGTTTGAAGACTTCTTTGAAGAACAGAAGATTTCGGATAATCTGTTGCTGTTTTTGAACATCTACTAGTGTTTTCGGATCATCTGCTGGTGATTTTGGATAATTTAATTGAAGACTGTTTGAAGATTTCTTGAAGTTGTTACTGTTTTCGAATATTTCTTGAAGATATGCTACTGTTTTCTTCAAAAATTTCGTTGAAGATTTCTTGGAAGATTTTGGAAAGTTTGTTGCCAGATTTTTTAGGATTTCAGTTACTAAGTTTATCAGATTTGAAAATATTTCCAAAGTTTTCAAACATATCAGTATCCCTGATTATTCGGAAGTTTTTTATTTGACATTTTCTGTTTTGCAGGTTTTGAATACAATGTTTCCAAGAACTCTTTTCGAAAAGGCCTTTTTTGTTGGACTGGTTTCGAACAAGATTTCAAACAACACTGTTTCGAATAGGATTTTGAACAACAGTGTTTTGAAAAGATTTCGAACAATATTGTTTTGAAAAAGATTTCGAGTGACACTATTTTGAATAGCTGCTGAAGTTTTCGAATTTAGAGGTTTTCGAACAAGATCACTGTTTCGAATAGCTACTGTTTTGAACTAAGTTGGGTTTCGAGAAGACTACTGTTCTGAACTACTAGGCTTTCGAATTTGGACTGATTTCGAATCTCTGGACAATTACATTTTTTTAATATACCAAATTTCTATTCGGTATATTTAAAAATGATGAACAACAAACCTTACAAATGCTACCTTGGCTGCCAATCGTCTCAAACCTTGGCTCTTCATCAAGTATTGGATCAAATCATAGGTACTTCTACCAAGGTTCCCAGACTGCTGTATGGGGATGACTATTATGAATGGAAGTTTTGATTCAAACAGTACTTTAAAGTAAAAGAACCAAGGGTCTCGAAGAGTGTTAGAGATGGACCTCCTATCATCATGTACGCTACAGAAGCGGATCCTGTGACCCAAATTCCAAAACTTGAAAATTTAAGGAAGGAAGATGATAAGAAAATAGGAGAAGCAGATGAAAAGGCCAAGGAAACTTTTACTGTGGCACTTGGTCCAGATATCTCTATTGCAGTTGGAAATTGTACAAATGCTCAGGAGGTGTGGAATGAGCTCAAGAACTTGCATGAACGAAATGCTGATATGAAGGCGAGCAGAGTTAATATGTTAAATCAACAATTTAGCTCCTTTAATCACATCTACGGTGAACCCATTGAAATTCATATCAGAAGGTTTGTCAAGCCGGTCTCTCAAACGATAAGTGCTAATATTACCATTACGAATAGTGGTATAAATCGTCAACTTCTAAACTCCTTTCCAAAGAACTGGGATACTGATGTAGCTATGATCAAGATGACGAAGAATTTGAATGATATCACACTCACTAAATTGATTGCAACAATCAAGTCATGTGAAACTGGCAATCAGCAAAGAGACTTGAACCATAAAAGTACCTTGATGGTTGTCGGGTTGACCAGTTCCATTAATGCTCTAGTATCTCAGAATCATCCCAACATTGTGGTTAGTCCAATTCATAGGGTGTGAAATGCTAACCTAAATATTGTTTTCAGTCCATTGACTCAAACTCCAAAAACCAACTATGTTGACAACCCTACACCTCCTTCATCAGCTCAACCTCAACCTCAGTACTCAAATGTGGTTTATAGCCATGTTACTCCTTCACCATCTCAAGGCGCTACCTCCTCTTCCACAGATCAAAATACAACGTTCCTGGCCAAACAAAATGAAGAAAGGTTGTCCTTAGTCGCTTCTATGCTTAATAGTTTACATGCTTTCTTAGCAGTTGAAATCTTGCCTCCATCTCTTTTAGCTACTGATATTGATAAAGTCGTCAAAGAAGATGTGGAGGAGCTGGACGTATCGTGGAATCTGGCTATGGCGGCATTTAGAGTTGAGAAATTTCAAAAGAAGTATGGTTGACGCTCAACGTCAAACCTTTGTTCTGGTCCCACAAGAGACAAACTAAGATGCTATAGGTGCCCAGAACCAGACCATTTTGCTAGAGACTACAAAAAAGGCACCTGCAGGGTATGTCCAAGTCAGACTGTTGCAGCCCAAAATGCTGAAAAAGCAATGGTGCCTGTTACACCCGCACAAACGTCCTTAAGTTCAGGAGAAAGTGGAGCTGGGAAGGCTTTGATGGTTCAGGAGCAACAAGGATTTAACTAGTCAGATGCTGTGGCACATGTGGAAGCACTAAAAATCTCTGACACAACACCTACAAATCATTGCTTGATGGCTCAGACTGAAGAGTCAACATCGCTTTCTGACACGGTAAATCGTCTTTTATGTTCTGATCATTGTAGAAATAAACTTGCACAGATGAGGGCACATAAATTTAATTTAATTAATGATTACAACAGTGCAATGTCTAAGTGCATCAACCTTAGAGAGAGCAACAAGTTGCTCACTAGAAAGGTTGAAGCACAAAAGAAGGACACAACTTAGCTTCACAAGGATCTTAATCAACAAAAATGTTGGGTCCATGATTATAAAAATAAACTAAATGTAAAAATAATGGAACTTGGTTCTATGAGAGCTGAGCTAGAGCTTCTGACTGGCAAGTATCAACAAAAAGAATTAAATATAAAGAAGTTTGATACATCCAGTGACATTGTTAGAAATTTGTGTAATGTGCAATTGGCATATAAGGAAAACAAAGGGAAGGGTTTGGGTTATAAATATGTTCCTCCTCCATATAATCATAATTATTCTAGAATACCTACCACTGAGAAAAATCTAGAAAACGAGAAAAATATGATTTATGGTAAACCAAGTGACTATGTTTCATGGGAACCTTTCAAACCAAAACATGCCAGATCAACTGATTTAAAAAAAAGCCCATGGATTTTGTTAAAACAGTGCATTCTACTCAAAAAATTTCAAATGAATCAATTGATGAATCAGAATAAAAAAAGGAGTCAGTTGAAAACGTCAACAGGGGAATCAGGAAAATTTGTCAAATTGTGATTCTGTGAATGCTATTAACTGTTCAAATTCATGTGCGGAATTAGTGATAGTTGAGGAGCAAACTGAAGTGGATGATGAAACAAATTCGAATGCTATTGTTATCTTTAATTGTTGAACATGATCTTTACGTTTTAAACTTTATTAACTCTATGCTTCCTGAGTCTGATGGTTTTTCTGATAATGTTGCTAAAACCGAAACTTTAGATTCTATGGTTTCAAATTCTGCTTGTGATGAAAAGGTTTTGCTAGAGGAGAATGGTACTTCTTTTGATGAATCTGAAGCATCAGTTTCGAATGACTCAGACAACTGTTCCAGTATGTCTGATTCGTCAACTGATGACTCAGAATCCTTTGAAAAGGATACAGTTGAAAATATTGTTTTGTCTGAATGTGTGAATGATAATGAAATAGTTGACAAGGAGGGATTGTCTGATATCAGCACTAAGCCTGAGAATCAGACTGAAGATTCTAGTATGTCAGATGATGCGCAAAGTCTGTTTGAGGATTCCGCTGTTGTGGTTGAATCCGAACCCACTGTTTTGGAAACAAGTGTAGACTTAAATGCTTTAAATGTTAACTGCTCGTCATCAGACAAACCAGAATCTTTAGTCCCTAAAAATTCAAATTCTGAAAAGGAGGTTTCTAAAGAAGAAATCTCACAAAAATCTACTCCTCTAAAGAAATGGAAATCAAGAAAAAATAAGAAACGGAACAAAAGGGTAACACAAGCTGAAAATCTACTAGTGAAATGAACGAAAAACAAAAGGAAAAAAACTAATTCAAAAGAAAGCTGACACGCAGTCAAAGGGTAAAGTTATTGAAACCCACTCTTGTGCTGATAATTGTGACCAGGTTTCATCCAAGTCTAAACATGCACATAAGCAATCAGCACCAAGCGAACAAAAGAGATCTACTTAGCTCCCTAGAATATCACAAGCTTAACTAAATGTCTTCTTATCAAAGAGATAAACTTGTTTTAATTGTGGAATTCTAGGGAACATAGCTAGAAACCGCGTTCATTGTCCTTACGTGCCCTACTACTCAAGGAATGCACATCATCAGACGGCTCAGGCATATCGATCCACTGGAAATCGATTTACAAGAGCTGAGCCTTCGATTTACAAGCACTCAAAGTTTTCAAAGTCAGTCAAGTAAAGCTTTCATAAATTCTGAAATGAAACATGTGTCTAACAAAGTTTAATCTAAAATCTGGAAACCCAAAATTCTTGCTAGATCTCAGTCTCAACCTTCACAATCGTCAAAATCATCTTCATCTTCACAAACCTCTAATACTGCTAACACTCATATGATCTTTTGTGAGGTTTCTTATACTGACAATAATGGTCAAACCAGATCTACAATGGTCTGGGTTTCAATTTCTAATTGATCCCTTTGTATGGGCAGTAACGACTATGGAAGGCTATCGTCAAACTTTGGTATGTTGATAGTGGCTATTCCAGGCACATGATAGGAGACATTTCCCAGTTAAATAACATAAAAATCTTCGATGGTGGATTTGTCAACTTTGCGGGAGGTGAAACTAGTAGAATTACGATGAAGGGTACAATTTGTAATGGGGCTCTCAGCTTTTCAGATGTGAATTATGTTCCAGAATTGAAACATAGTCTTTTGAGCGTGTCTCAGAAGTGTGACAAAGGCTTATCAGTTCATTTCACCAAAAAGGTTGTGTAGTGTTGAAACCGGGGACTGTGATACCGGATGATTGGCTCCACATTGAAGCTGAGTGAAGGGGTAATTCTTACGCCATTGACATGAATAAAGCCCCTACTTATCAAGTTACATGTCTCTTCTTAGAAATCGCTGACCGAGACACTATGTTGTGGCATCACCGCCTGGGTCATCTCAACATGAAGAATCTTAATACACTTGCAAAAGGCGGTTTAGTCAGAAATCTACCAATCATGGATTTCATGCAAATTGAAAAATGTGAATCATGTGCTCGAGGGAAGCAACATCGTAAGCCTCATAAGCCTAAACTCATGCACTCGACTTCCAAAGTTCTAGAAATTCTTCACATGGATCTCTTCGGTCCTGTCAATGTGCTGAGCATTGGAGGAAAGGCTTACGGCCTAGTTGTAATTGATGACTTCTCAAGTTTCATTTGGGTATTTTTCTTGGAACACAAGAGTGAAATAGTAGGGTTGATAAAGCAATTTATCACTCCCATGGAAATATAAGAGTGAAAATTATTCGATGCGACAATGGAACGGAGTTCAAGAATGTCGAGCTAAATGATTTTGTTCCTCAAAGTGAATTGACCGTCAGTATAGTACAACTCGAACTCCTTAACAAAATGGAGTTGCTGAAAGGCGTAATAGAACTCTCATTGAAGCTGCTCAAATGATGCAGATAGATTGTGGCCTCCATTGATCTTTTGTGCAGAGGCAGTGAACACGGCATACTATGTTCAAAATCATGCGTTGTTCAACAAACGACATATGAAAACGCCTTATGAAATAGTTGAAGGACAAAAGCCCTTTTTCAAACATTTTAGAACTTTTTGAAGCCAGAGAGGATCCATGCTATTTCATTGGTTATTCAAAAAATACTACATATCTTGTTTACAACAAGAGCAAAAAGCATATTATGGAGACCTACAAAGTGGATTGTCTAGAGGAAAATCCGAAAGACGCACGCATTGGACCTGAGTGGTTATATAATTATGCCTCTTTGTTTTAAGTCTTTTAATATTTTGCCTGATGTGGTTACAGATGTAGGTGTCTCAAATCTAGTGATACATATTCCAATCATAGAGGAAGATGAAGTAGTGTTGTTACAAGACTCATTCAAGAAACTCACTGTGGATCCACCGGGATTTCACGAAGCTGTTGTTGCATCACCTCATAATTCACAGATTCAGGAGCCGGTTTCTGAATCTAACACTCAATCAAGTTCCTCTGATGATGCAGTTCAAAACACTAAAGCTGCCTCACAACAGACAAATGGGGGAACCTCAAATCCCAATGTCCAAGGATCTGCAATGTTTCAGGAGCCGATTCCATCTGATTGCACTGTTGATCCGCCAATGGACAACAATGCGACTGCATCAAATGAGGGGGAGCAAAGTGGGATAGCATCAAGAAGTTTTTCTAACTTGCAACCAAATTGGCAAGCACCTGTTATGGCAATACCACAATGGATTTAGAGAAATCACCCAATCGAGAATATTATTGGTCCCGTGGATGCTAGTGTTAAAACCCACAACTAACCAGGGAATATTAATACATGCTAATATTCTTGTTTGATTTCTTAGATTGAGCCTAAAAGAATTGATGTTGCCTTGCAGGAACCTGGATGGGTCGATGCAATGCATGAAGAGCTTAATCAGTTTGAGAAACTGGGTGTATGGAAGTTGGTAAGAACCTGGATGGGTCGATGCAATGCATGAAGAGCTTAATCAGTTTGAGAAACTGGATGTATGGAAGTTGGTGAAGCTACCTCAAGGAAAACATGCTCTCGGAATGCACTGGGTGTATTGAAACAAACAAGATGACACTAGTGTGATTGTGAAAAATAAGGCACGATTAGTGGTACAAGGTTTCAGGCAGATTGAAGGTTTGGATTATGATGAGATGTACACATCGGTGGCAAGACTCGAAGCCATACGTATTTTCTTGGCATATGCATCCTACATGGGATTCACTATTTATCAGATGGATGTCAAGATGGCGTTTTTGTATGGGAAGGTTAAGGAAGAAATATATATGTTGCACAACCACCTAGTTTTGTCGATTCAAAGAAGCAAGGCTATGCCTACATGTTGAATAAGGCTTTGTATGGGTTACACCAAGCGCCTCGTGCATGGTACGCGACCTTGACAGAGCATTTGCTTGCTCATTGATACAACCGGGGAATGATTGATCAAACACTGTTCATCAAACGAGTTGACATGGATCTCATTCTTGTTCAAATCTATGTGGATGATATCATATTTGGTTGACTGATGAATGTTTGTGTAAAGAGTTTAAAGAAGTGATGAAGAAGAAGTTTGAGATGAGTTTGTTAGGATAGATGACGATGTTTTTGGGCTTGCAAGTTCGTCAAAAGTCACAAGGGATCTTAATTCATCATGGGAAGTATGTTCATGACGTTCTTGCAAAATTCAAGCTTACAGATTCGAAGCCTATGGAATCACCCATAGTTGAACGACCATTGTTGAATGAGGATGTTGATGGAAGCCCGGTTAATCAGACGCTGTACCGGTCTATGATCGGTTCATTGATGTACTTGACTGCAAGTCGACCATATATTATGTTTGTTGTCTGTCAATGTGCTCGTTATCAGTCTAACCCTAAACTTTCTCATCTCACAACTGTTAAAAGAATTTTTAGATATCTCAAGGGAGCTCTAAACCTTGGACTCTGGTATCCTAGAATTTCGGACTTCGATCTATTTACTTTTTCTAGAAGTAACTTTGGAGGTGCAGAAAGGGACATGAAGTTGACATCAGCTGGTTGCCAGTTCCTGGGAAACAGACTCATCTCTTGGCAATGCAAGAAGCAACAAACAGTGTCCCTATCCACTGCGAAAGTAGAATATGCTGCAGCTTCGGCTTGCTGTTCCTGGGTTCTTTGGATGCAACACCAGCTTTAGGATTAGGGTTTGACTTATCTTAACACTACTGTATATTTGATAATGATGCCGCTATCCAAATCGTTAAAAACTCTGTTTTTCACTCCAAACCCAAGCACATTAATATCAACATTCATTTTATTAGAGATTGCTATGACAGAGGGCTTGTTAAACTTTAACAGATCCATACTAATGCAAATACAACGAATCTTTTTACAAAACTATCAGCAACTCTAGATTCAAAGTGCATGTGGATCTTTTGAAAATTATGCGTTTCACCGACTGAGCTTATGTTTTTTTTTTAAAAAGAAAAAAAGAGGGTTTTTTTTTTAATGTTGCAGTAAATTTGGGCATAAAGTATTCTACTTTTGCACAAATTTAGGGGGAGAAATGTTTGCAGGGAATTGAAATAAATGTTCATGCTAAAGGTCTTGATTAACACATGTAAGGTGTCATGGCTGAAAAGACTAGGATCTACTGCGATGTGTTGATAGGCCTAACGCTCAAAGTGATAAAAGATACCAAGTGATATAAACATAACGAACTATGTACCATGTGCGTAACATACCATCGGCGTATGATTTTATGGTCTTAAATCTTGCATTGATAGATAGCCAACGTCTAAGGTTTCACGTCTTTATACTGATGAGTCATTCGGGGATATCTTGGCTCTCTTTCTGTTGCATCCAGATTATATGCAGACCTAGGCACAGTCAGGATATCTTAAAAGAGCCAAAGGGGCCAAAAACCTTAAAGGAATATAAACTCAATTTAATGGAATTCCATTGAGCTAAAATACTATATTCATACCAAAAGGTATTTTCCTAACCCTCTTTGGACACAAATATTGGTCACTTTGCTGTACGAAAGTATTGACCTGTTCAACAATAGTCTGACATTGTAAATCAAATGGATGAACTCAGTATACTCACCTGCTATGATAAATTGTTGTGCATACCTTGATCGGGGGGGGGGGGGGTATGTCAAGGTATAGGACACACGGGTATTGTAGTATAATCTTACCTTAAGCATATCACAAAGCTGAAAATTGAAAGTTGAGCGTTGGGTTTATATGGACAAATATATTGGCGATCGTTTAAACCAGTATGATTAAGTTTGCACTAAAAAGTGTTCCTTGGTCGGCCCGAGAATGATTTGATCCCGTTGCAAGTATTTGTTTGATATGATTTATGTGTGTTTTGTGTGTTTTCACAGGAATGCTTAGTTGGTCAGATCGCAAATTTACAAAAGATGTTTTTTCTGTCAAGGTAAAATTAAGTTGGATTGGACCATAAGAAGCCCAAACTATTCTTGAAGCAGGCCCAACATTTTTCGAAAAAGGCCCAAAATAGTTCTCGAATAAAATCGACTTTACTGTTTCGAACTGGGCTGATCCAAAAAGGAGGCCCAATTCGTTTTCGAAAAGGCCCAAGTAGTTTTCAAAAGATGTTACTATTTTGAATTGGGCTTATTCATAAAAGGCCCAAATTAGTTTTCAAGGTGGCCCAAAACTGTTTTTGAAAAACACTGATCCAAATTAGGCTTTGGATGTTTTTGGACTAGGCCCATTAGACCAAGGCCCATTTCGAAACTATATTTAAGACTTGTTTTGGATGAATTTCGGATAAATCATCACATTTTGGATAAATGTTCTGGTTTTCGAAACAATGTTTTGGACTTTTGAACCTTTCGAATTTAACGATTGAACCCTTTAACTTTTTGAAAAGATTTAAACTGCTGAACTTGACTTTTCAAATTGAACCTTAGGCATGTTAAACTTGTTACCTGGTCTAGTTGACTTGTTGACTGGTTGACTTGTTGACCTATTGACTTATGGTAACTAGTCAACTGTGTTTGACATTTATCTAACTTGTTAGTTTTTGCAGATAATGGCTGATCAGAGAAAGTTAGATATTGAGGTCTCACATAATCAAGCAGGATATCTTTTAAATCCTCTGGCATAGCATTACGAAGAGTTTAACTCGTTAATCGTTGGTCTAAACTCGTGTCGCATTACTCACGCTTTGAAAGCCAATCCTGTGATATGTAGCGATATGATTAAAGATTTATGGCTGTCTGCCAAGGTTAATAGGAGTGGAGCAGATGGAGCGGGTTCCATAGATACCAAAATTCAAGGAAAGAAGATTGTGATATCTGAAGCAGTGATTCGTGAGGTTTTGAAGTTCGGTGAAGCAGTGATTCGTGAGGTTTTGAAGTTCAGTGATCAACCTAATCATCCGACATCGTTGGAAAGGACAAAGTGATGAAAGTTTTGCGAAAGATGAGTTATGAAGGTCTTTATCCGACTGTGTTGAAGAAGTTGTTCCCGTCGTATTGGAGATTGCTCATACATGTGTTCTTACTATGCATATCAGGGAACAAGGGTGGATTAGTTCAGTTAAATCAGATACAAACCTGTGCTATGGTTACTCTTGGGAACAACTGGGATTATAACTTCTCTGCCTTCATTTTTGACAACATGAAGAGGATGTTGGAGAACCTAAAGAAGAATATATTTATTCTTTATCCATGATTATTCAGATGATTCTTGATGAGAAATATCTAGAGCTGGTTAAAAGCATGAATCTGTTGAACTTGAAGCTGATGGGTCCATCTTGTTTTGATACGGTGAAAAGAAATAGAGAAACTGCGAAGAAGCATCAATTTCTAGGGAAGTATCCACTAGAGAAGTTTGGAAAGTTTGGACCAGTTGTAGGTCAAGTGCCAGCTCCGACACCACTGAATGCTACAGTAGCTGAAGAACATGACGTACAGTTTGTGGGAGTTGGAGTTAAACTGGAGATTGAGACTAAGAATTTACTGGCTGATGATGAGGAGACTGAGAGTGAGACAGAAATAATGGAGTTTGTGCAAGATGAAGTACCTGTTAAATAACTGCCTGTGATGAATTCTAAAAATCTTGTCGCTTTAATTGAATCATTAAAGGAAAGCCTTAGGAATCCTCCTCATGTGGTTAACCATACTCTAGAATGTCAAGTTGAAGATGACAAAATATTGATTTGGTATCTCGCAGGAGACAGAGAGTTGACCCTGAACCAAGTATTACAGATCATGTGATCCCTATTTCTGAAATCGAGCATGAAGTTGGACCTACAACAGCCCAAGAAGATGTTATACAAGATTTATTTGAATATGTGTTTCCAGGGACTGCTAGCTGAACTGAACCTGAAAGTTCAGGTGGTTTACGTTTTGATGTTAGTGGGAGTTCTAGTAGTGGCGTGCCTGAGATTGAAGAACATCGATTACAAGTTACTGAGAAGTTGAAGTTTATCGAGGATTCTGATAGTGATGAAGACATGGATGTGGATGTGGTGAAGTTGCAGAAAACGGTAGTCATACTTGAACAAGATTCTATCTTGAAAGATGCCTAGATCACATCGTTGCAAGATCAGGTGTCTAACAAAGATCAAACTATTAATCAGCTGCAGAGTGATGTAAACATGTTAATGTCCATGGTGTTTGATTTAAAAGCAAAATTGGAAAAGAAGTTCGGACGTGATTTTGCTGATGAGGATGATGATCCGATGAATGTTGAAAGAAATGAGAGAACAACTGAAGAGAGTGCTGCAGATGATGTTGAGCTTGAAGCAGCTTTGAATAGGTATCTTGAAACAGCTCAACAAAAGAAGAGGAACTTACCATCAAAGAAAGAAAGTAACAAGCAGATAATGGTGATGAAGAATCAAGATGTAAATCTTCTAGATGAAAACTTCCAGCCTAAGGATCCTACTAAAACGTCTGATCGATATGTGATGGAGTTAGGAAAAGTCATTATGATAAAGTTAGAAACAAGTCAGCAATTACAAGCTGGAGATACAATCATGACAAGTAGATGTGGTTGGTAATCAGAGAAAGTGGGCATCGAGAATATTACTCCAAGGAATCTCCGTTTGAATCTTGGACGAAGATTGACTTGAAGAATTTATTGAGAGCTCCTTATTTTGAATCTGATGCAAACCAGCGTAGAAGAAGTTGGGCATTTTTCACAAAGCTTGAAAGATAAGTGAAGAATGATTTTCCGAACATGAAATATGCTCAGTCTTATGTGAAAGAATCGTTGTGCTCGTGATTGTCACACAGGAAGAAATGTTAAAACAATTAACTAGCCTTCAACCGAAAATGAGAAGATCATCATAGCGGCCCCGATATTTCCAAAGGGAGTTTTAAAGAACTTCAAATTCTGGGCATACGATCTAAAGATGGGTGAGCCGTGATTGTTACTGAAAAAGCTTAATATCGTTTGGCTGACACGTTTGATTTAGTATGTTTTCACGAATAAGATTTAAATATTTTGAGCAAGAATCAGATACGCACAAATAAAATTATGAGATATGTGCGACGTCATGGATGAGTGCAATGGCGAATGTGATTGTCTCGAAGTACGTAGATGCAGTTCATCAACCAAGAGAAGATATAGCTGATGGATAGTCTAACTAAAGAACGATAATGTTATAAACCTAGAGGAGATTGTTGGGCCCTTGAAGGTTTGATGTAACAAACGAAAATTCCGTCCAATTATGTGACGACACGTGTCCAATTCTCCAACTAATCCCGACTACGTGGAGGGAGAAACCTACAACTAATCCCAATTATGTTGAAAGAGGAAGGACCTATACTGTGCGTTCACTGAACGTATCCTGAATCTCCGACTAATCCTGACTCAGGGAAGGAAAGGGACTTTTATTGTGTGTTAACTGAAACGCGTCCCGAATGTCCAACTAATCCCCACTGTGTGGAAGGACGGGTACTAATATTGCACATATCAATAACTTACTAAACCCAAGGGATTAAAAGTGAAAAAAAACTTATTCTAGAAGTCCTTACGGACCATAAGGCCTTATGGCTTACGGACCACAAGGCATTTAAAAGAATGCGAGCCAGGAAGTCTTATGGACCGTAAGACTTGTTTACATATGGTCTGCATGTGTGATGGGCAAGCAAAAAAAGGACCTTCCGGACCGTAAGGGCATAATACTTACGGTCCGTAAGGGGACCCACAGATCAGAAAACTGTTGGCTGTTGCAGTCGTTTTTTTGCCACCTTGCACCGACTTACCACCATCTTCTATGGTTCCTCCACGTCCATGGGCACTTGTACACATCTGAGAAGCCTTCTCAACACTTGGCATAATCTTGTGATGATCTTGCAACTATAAATAGGTCTCTTGATCATCCATTTCCTTTGCTCATTCATTCTCTCTTACTCTAATCTGCTTAGAGCTCTCCTCTGAACAAGAGGACTCCCATTTCTAGTTCTATTCTGCTCAAACACTTCCAAGTAAGTGTTTCTCTTTGTTCTATTTCATTTTTATTTAGTTATTTTGAATATAAAGTCAAACAGTTGACTTTCTATTTAACTTTAGCTTCTAACCATTTTGGACAAGGTAAAGTTCAATCCGAACTTTCCTACGTGATAGTTATATGATCCCTCTGTGATCATACCTTCGGATAATCACGTTTACTAGTTGAATTGTTAAGTTGAGCATGTTATGTAAAAGTTGAATTTTCGACTAAAATGCATAAATGGTTTCTATAACTTATAACTAAGTTGTTTTGACATATATACAAGTTTTATAACTTATATAAACTAATGATAGCATGCTCAACTTTTCCAATTCAGTTTAGGGTCTCTTTTTATGTCAAAAGTCAAGCAGTTTGACTTTTGCTTTGACTTTTGATTCTGACCCGTTTGGTCAACGTTTAGATCTGTTTTAAGCGTGTTTTAGGACCATAATATTGTTGACTATAACTCTCTAAAGTTATACCACGTGGTCAATCCATTTGATGGGTAAAACGACAAATCTTGAATATATTGTTAAAAATGACCACAATACCCTTATGTGGTCAAAGTTACTAAATAAATGGTTTTAAACTAAACCAACAGATAATCTAACATTAGATCAGTATGTACTTCAACTAAAAATATATTTTTGATACTTGGACTTGTCGTATGCCCATCCGACCTTCAAAACCCGTCTTTATGCGCATAACTAGTTATGCGAACATAGTTCACATAAACTAGGCGTAACGGGTCAAAACTTTCTAAAACCTTTCCAAATCAGAATGTTGGTTTAATTAATCTTTATACAATGAGTCCTTACACTCGGATAGGTATAAACCACATACTAATCAATCTACGCTTATTCTAGCGAATTAATCTTATTCTTACGTAAAGGGTGGTTTCAAAGGAACTAACCTATGACCCGTATAGATTCTAATAGATAGCTAAATCTGTTCACTTTGGACTATAGAACCCCCCCAGATATTTGGACTTAAGTTTAATTACTTTGTCTTTACAACTTTTACTATACTAAAACCGTTATCAGTTGGAAGCTAGCTAAAAGGTAAATACTCTTAATTTATTTTCCTTGAAAACTTGGGGTATGGCGAATACGCCACTTGGAGCGAGTATTACATAAATGAGCAGCCTATGATTGCTCATAAATGTAAGAACTCGGTTTAATCTGTTATATTTGATAACCGAAACAACTGGGGGTTATTGGTACCGTGTCCAGGCGTCCCGACTCATGAACTATTATGGCCATACAGAATAACGTGTCGGGTAGACATATTGAATGTTAGACACGTTCTTCAAGTTTGTTGTGTACCTTAATCATTATAGCATTGAAAATGACTGACTTTGATATCTAGTTCCCATCGTATGACAACTATGTAAATCTGGTGACAAGACAAAATCCTAAGAAATATTAAATGATCACCTACAGGTTTTCTCTATCTACAAAATCATTTTTGGAAAACTATTTTCAAAATGAGTTAGTAAATTGTATTTGCCAGCAAAAGCTGACGTATTTTCAAAAGATTAAACTACGGGTATTGAACCTTGATATTAGGCTGGGAATCTGGGTCGGCTATGATAATGGCTATGGAATTTGCAACTTCTAGTTTAAGGCCTATGATGTCTATGCTTCGTTTTATCTCTATCCCACCTGTGGGCTTAAACTTGAACACTTGAACATCTTTTGTATTTTGTTAATTCGACACATTTTAAATGTTATGAATATTTTACTCCTAATACTTCCGCTGCATTATTATTAAATTGTGATAACTGCTACCTAACCATCATAACTAAACCCATCCGGGCCCACCGGAAACCGGGTTGTGACAGGTTGGTATCAGAGCTACAGTTTGAGTGAATTAGACACTAGCCTTTTGTGTCTAAACTCAAATATCACAAAATGCAGATTCCATTGGACTATTCTGATTTCTAGACCTGAACTTAGGACTACTCCTCTAATTATAATATAGTTAACGATTTTTGTAAATTTTCAGGGAAATGCCTCTCGGAAAGGAGACCGCTGATGATGAACCCATGTTATTCCCTTTCAGAGAAAATTTCCATCCGAAGCCACAGAATCCAAAGCTACGTATTAAACCAAGGATGTCTGTGCGACCAGGCGTAAGGATGAGTTCTTTACCCTCCACCTACGGTCAATACCTTGTTCCCCAAATTAAAACCCAAACTGATAAACCTACAAACCAGACATCAGAACTAATATCGGTGGGCGGTGATGATCCATACTTTCTACCTCCTAACTTTAATATCCTAAACCTTACTTTCACTAGCCAGTTTCCTATACGTGATCCATATTATTCACTATCCTTGGAACTCACTAGTACCTCCTCTATTCCTCACCTAGAAAACTTTAACGAATCATTGAACCCTCCAAAATCAAGCATGGTAAAACAAGAAGAGGAATAACGTGAGTAACGAAAAAGGGGACGACTGAAGACTGTTTTCTTTTATTGTGTTTTGTTTTCCAAAAAGTCCACTTATGGACAATGTTGTATTTCAGTTCCAAAAGTCCTTATAGGATAGTGTATTGTAATCTCTCGATTTAATGAAATCCAATTTCAAGTTTCTTTTTAATTATTTAATTAATCTTCTACTAATATCCCAAATTCTTATTAATGGTGATATAGCTCCCGACATAATAAAATGGCGAGCCAAAATAGTGGCAATTTATCTAAAAAGAACGATAGTGACGACTATGATCACTGAGACCGTTCGGACGGAGAATATAATCTTCCATCCTTAATCACCGATGAAGTCAGTAAAGGTATGGCCGAATTCATGGCTAAGTTAAAAGGGCCGGAACCACCAGTAGCAAAGGAAAAATCTGTTTCCAAACCTCATTCTAGAACTGAAAAGACTCGCTACTCTACAACTAAGAATGACCAAAGTGTCAAGAAAATTGTCAACACTTAGCACCGCAACTCTAAGGATGGGTGCACGTGCAAGTATTTCATCTCATGCAAGCCCCGTGACTTTACGGGTGAAACGGGAGCCATTGATGCTTTAAAATGGCTTGATGAGATGGAGACCGTGATTGATATAAGCGGTTGTGGTATCAAAGACACTATCGAGTATGTGTCCAAATCCTTCAAGAAGGATGCGTTAACCTGGTGGAAGGCACTGATCCAATCCACGGGCAAGGTTGCACTGTACAACCTGAGCTAGCCCAAGTTCGTGGAACTGATCCGCGAAACTTACTGCCCACCTCACGAGGTGGAGAAAGTTGAATCAAACTTTCTCAAGCTAACCATGAAAAACCTCAACTGTCGAGCTTATGTATCTGATTACAACTCTCTTTCAAGACTTGTATTGTATCTCATTACCCTTGAGTCAATGCACGATTCATTAGAGGACTCGCTCCAGAATCAAGGGGATGATTAAATCTGTAAGTGCACCTAAGTTTGATAAATGTTGGATGCTACTGAAGTTTGAATCTTCAAGGACTTGATTTGTAATTTGTTCATAGTTATAGATTAAATTCGGATATGTATTTGTTACATAGTGTTTGAATTTGTTCTTTTGGTTTTGTAAGAGCTTATAAGTTCTTTGATGTATCCGAATTTGTTGATTTGTAATGTTAGTACTTAGTTGTTAAGTACTTACAAGCTTGTTAGATTGAACTATCCATAATTAACATATATACGGGCTAGGGTTTGCATTTGTAAGGAATTAGGTGTCCATACTTGTATGTGTATATATTCTCAATGAATGAATACACTGGTCATGTTTTTTGGAGAAAACTTCCTGTACAAGATTGTATTCTAGAGAGAGAAACAAACCCTAACTTTGTGTGTTCTTCACTGTGTATGATTGTGATTTGTGAATACTCAGTGTATTCACAGATTGTTCGGTTATCTCATCTTCTACACCTTCTGTATGAGATATACAGAGCGGTACGAGTTACGCGATGGTTTCCACACATCGTGTGTGTGGTCGAGCGGTCTGGGTTCGTGTATTCAAGGTGCTTCTCATAGTGGAAGACGAACTTTCCTCGTGGTGTTCGTCCTGACAGTCCTCGACTGAAGACACCTGTTATGCTTACATCTTCGCTAAAGTCGTCTAGAAAATTCCATCCAAAGGTTGCATCTGATCCGAGACCTCCTCGTCCTGTAGCTCTAAGGCCTCTAGTTTCTACCTCAGCCCCACAGACTCAAGAAACTTCGGTTAGGGGTGATAAGCCTTCTTTCCAAGTTTATATGCAGGAAATGTTGACAGAAGCTCATCAGGCAATGCAAATACAAACAAAGGCTATCAATAAAATTATGGAAGTGAACAGGAAGCAACAGAAAGAATTGGATGAGCAGAAAAAGAAAAATGCTGAAAATGAAGAGAAGATTAAAGGTTTAGATTTTCAGTACAGAAGACAGGCCATCCAATTAGCTATTCTAATCAAGAGGGATATGGCATATACCTCACGACATGAAACTCTTTCTGCTGCGACTGAACATATTCGCAGAACTGTCATTGAGCTTGTCGAGCTATTTGCTGCTAAGGGGGAGAATACATCTTTGCAAGTTCAAGCCAAGTGCAAACTGGACGAGCTAAAAAAGATTCAGGACGACTTGTATAAAGATAAAGATCCCAATGCTTCTCAGCAAAGGGAGCAGTCAAATAGCTCACAAGCTACGGAAGCTGCAACTGATGTTGCAGTTGAGGGGGGATCTCAGAAAAGCAAAAATGGAAATGGAGATAAAGGTCCAACAGAGGTTGAACTTGGTGTTTCATCTGATGATTCGGGTCATGGCATGCTAGCTGGGGAGCATTTTATTTCCAACGATGACTTAGATAAAGACGATGAAGTCGTTTGAATAGTAGAAGAGCTTAGACCAGATGAAGATGTTGATCATGTGGTTATGAGCAAGGGTGGAAATGTGTCGTATTCGATAAATGCTCAATCGGTTGAAGGAGTGGAAGTTGATTTTGAAGACTTGCACGGAGTTGCTTATAATGTTACACCGATTGAAGCTAATCCTAATCCAGAGACGGTTCCTGAAGAAGTTCAGAGAGCTTTATGGTTGAGAGCACCTCCACCAGATCTTACTCGGAAGAAGCATTTTAGACGCATACGTGGAGGGTACTCAAGGCAAATCAGAAGCTAGGATTGGGATGAGCGAAATAATCTGGTTTTAATCAAGCGAATGGATGGAGATCGGTACTTCAAGCCACGTTTTCAAACTCTAAGTTCGCTTCCAAGTCAGGACCTCCATCATATTGCTTAGCTTGACTTGAATACTCCAACGGAAAATGGGATTACTTATGCCTTGAAGAAATTTTTCGAAGCAGAAAGCAGAGCGAATAAGTTGGAGCAATTTACACCTGCTGTGGGATGTTAAGTCAGAACAAGACATAAGTTCTCAAGAGAAATTTAGTATAAGGTTGTGTACCGACCTGCTTTGTGTTTGAGAGCTATTCCTATGAGGCAGTTTGACTTAGACAGCATGGTCGGGATCGGGTTCTGGTACATCGATGGAAAGACAGGAGAAGTTGTTATCACTCAGAAGAAAGTGACGGAAATGATCGTGAAAGTTCTAGATCCGATGTGGTTAGTGAACTTCAAACTTTTAGATCTGAAGAACCTAAGATGTTTATCGCTTCATTACAACCTTGAAGACCATGAGCTTGCTCTGCCTTTCATTCGCGTTGTTCAGTTCTGTGTGAAGAACAAGGTAGGAGGAGGAAGTGACTACTCGAAGGTTGAATGAAGATTTGCAGCCCGCATGTATCAAGGGGGAGTCTGTAGTGCACCTAAGTTTGATAAATGCTGGATGCTGCTGAAGTTTGAATCTTCAAGGACTTGATTTGTAATTTTTTCTTAGTTATAGATTAAATTCGGACATGTATTTGTTACATAGTGTCCGCATTTTTTATTTTGGTTTTGTAAGAACCTATAAGTTCTTTGATGTGTCCGAATTTGTTGATTTGTAATGTCAGTACTTACTTTGTTAAGTACTGACAAGCTTGTTAGATTGAACTATCCGTATTTAACATATATACGGACCAGGGTTTGCATTTGTAAGGATTTAGATTTCCGTACTTGTATGTGTATATATTCTCAGTGAATGAATACATTGGTAATGCTTTTTGGAGAAAACTTCATGTGCAAGATTGTATTCTAGAGAGAGAAACAAACCCTAGCTTTGTGTGTTCTTCACTGTGTGTGATTGTGATCTATGAATACTTAGTGTATTCATAGATTGTTCAGTTCTCTCATCTTCTACACCTTCTGTACGAGATCTATAGAGCAGTACGAGTCATGCAGTGGTTTCCGTACATCGTGTGTGTGTCGAGCGGTCCGGGTTCATGTGTTCGAGGTGCTTCTAGTAGTGGAAGATGAACTTTCAAAATCCTCCAAGCCTGTGACGTTTAGATCAGCTATGGATCTAGCTTTATCTCTCACCAAGGATGAGAAACAGGTGAGAGCTGCCAAGACTGATGGCGAGAACAAGCGCAAACGTGATTACACTCCTGCTAGGGATTCCAAGAAGTATAAGCCTGTTTCGAACTATAACCAGTCTAACCCAACTGAGGCAAAGCCCGAGTGCAAAACCTGCGGGAAAAGGCATTTTGGGAAAAGTCTATTTAATCAACCTAAAGGTTGTGGCATCTGTAAGCAAATGGACCACAAATCCCACGAGTGTAAAGATTGAAAAACGACACTTGCTATGGGTGTGGCGAGAACGGGCATATCAAGACTCATTGCCCGAAATGGGCAACTGATGTAAAGAACAAGGCTGCTGATGCTAAGAAAGGCAATGCTAGAGCCTTTCAGCTGACTAGGAGGGAAGTAGTGAATGACACAAAAGTCATTACGGGTACGTTTCTCGCAAATGACATATTTGCTAGAGTCTTATTTGATTCTGGAGCCGATAAAAGTTTCGTTAACCATAAGTTTAGCAAAATTCTAAACCTGCTCTTAAGAACTTTAGTTGTCACTTATGAAGTCGAAATGGCCGATGGTCGTATAGATATAGCTTCCACAATTCTTGACGGATGCGCTATATCCATCAAGAACCAATCTATTCCTATTAATCTCTTGCCTATTGGTGTGTGTAAGGTGTGATATGTTTTTATTAATATTTTAAGCCCATTTTACACATTAGTCAAGTTTTAAATTTATAAAACACGATATTCTACTAACACTAAACACACACATGGGCAAGTGCACCCATCGTGAGCGTAGTATAGCGTTGGTAAGATACCGAGGTCGTCCAAGGACACAAGAGCTTTTAATACCGGTTTATCCTCAACGTCTAATGTAAGGACCTCCAAAAATGTCCCAAAACAACCCGTAAGTGAAAACCCGGACCCACGAAATCCTAATCCATATGAAAAATCAAGAAAATCATATTTTAGACCCTCTCGCGGGCCGCGTAAAGCACAAGAGGGCCCTTACGCGGGCCGCGTCAACTCAACATTTGACCAGATAAGCATCTGGGCCACATGGCATCAACCTGGCGACCCTACGCGTGACCCATCAAACCTACACGTAGACTAGGTGGCCACGCGGGCCACGTAAGAGTTGAGTATGGGTTTACGCGGGCCGCGTAAACCCCAAAAATCAGCTATAAATAGGATTGGCCATGGGCAGTTCACTGGTGTCGAAAACAATTCTCAAAAACGAAGTTATACTGCTCGAATTTCACTTTCAATAAAGCCAGGCGCTGCTACGATACAGGGTATTAACTCGATCGCTGCTACAATTCAATGTCCGATCGATTGAAACTATCCAATGGATGTTTAAGTGCTTCCCAAATTAGGGCTATACTTTGTCATTCGTCGTAAATTCGATGGATGTTTAAGTGTTGCATTTTGTCATTCGTTGTGAGGGTTTTAATCTTGTGAGTTATCGTAAATGCTGTATTAGTTACTGACCTAGTTCGTGTGCATTGTTATTTAAATTAGGGTACAAGGCTAATCAGTAGGCTAAACTCTGCCCGTTTAAATATGCAATGTGAGTCATTCTCTTTTATCAAATGTATTTTAGAATACTCCAAATTATTTTCAAAAGTTATAATTACAGGGATTAAGTCGTGGTTATCTTGAATCACTGGCTAGTGGGGTATTGTGCACATTACTAATTTCTCACGGTTAGGCTAATAAATCCTAACAGTGATAATCATCACTACTTGGGTGAAAGGACCCAATAGTGGTATGACCATCGTCACCAGGAGGTGACACAGCGCCATATAAAAATAAGATAGAAGCCATTGTAATCGCTCTTATGCTGTAATTTATAACTATGTGTCGTTTTATCAAATTTGAATGACTCGCCAGTATTTCCCCGCTGATAAAATATTTTCAAAACATGTTTCAGGTGACTAATGTGAACCAAGGAAAAGTGCTACGGAGCGCTAACAAAGCTTGAAGTAGTGGCTCAGTTAAACAAATAAACATGTTTTGTAAATTAGGGAATTTCCTTGTGAAATTCCTCTATTGTAAACTACGGGGTTCATCCCGAATTATGAAATAAAATAATCGGGCATTTCAAGATTTAAAAGATCCTGTTAAAACTTCCGCTGTCAACTCAATTAATAAATACCACGGGTTTCTGTCCCGTGGCTCATGGACCGGGTAAAACCGGGACGGGGGCCATGACAGAAAAAGGTGGTATCAGAGCCACTGATTTAAGCCAATTAAGTATTTAGAAATACTTAATTTTACTGATTGCCATCTTGTGATTACGTGTTTTGTTAACTGACTATTTGTTAGTTACAGTATGGGTAAGCAAAGACTTTCGGAAATCTATCGTCAATTAGATAGTTCACCAAAAGATAAGGGAACTTCATCTCAATCATATTCCTCAAAATACTCAGTAGATACTGAGGAAGGAATATTTGTTTGTAAGGCATAGTTTGAGAAACCGCTTATCATTAAGAAAAGGAAGTTGGATTATTAGAAAAAGTCAAGAGAAAATAAAGAAGTCACAACCAAAAGGAGTGATGAGTAATAAGGAAACTCAGGAAATAGGCAATAACCCACCATGGGAAGATAAATTAGATGAAAAATGGGCAAATCTCTATTTGTTAGCCACTACAGCCGTAAATGCTAACCTATAGTTGAATCGCCAAACTAGTACCAGCACTTATATCATCTATAAGGCAGAAACTTTGCCCATTAAATAAGCAACTTAGTAAGAAAAGATAGATTAAAATAAATTATCCCCTAATATATTTTTAAATTTCAATTGTATTTTGTAATAAATATATATATATATATATATATATATATATCGCAATATTTTGTTTTAATTAATCTATTGGTATAAATATTAGATTTTGATTGTCTTTCTGTGATTATTCAATTTACAAAATTTTAACCTAGAATTTTGTGTGTTTCTTCATATCTGCAAAACAACATGAATGAGTTGTCTGGAGCTCTTCAGAATCTCAATCTCTATTCTGTTAATATGGAAGTTTCCAGAGACTTTACCGGTTACGGTGCTGATGTTGAGGAACCTATGGAATTTCAAGCCCAGCCTCCAGAGAAACCGAAGCTAAAGAAGAGGAGAAGAATTGTGGGCTAGAGACGTGTGCGCAGAAGGAAACAGTAACTCAAAAAGTTGCCAAGACAGAGGACCCAATGGATAAAGGGAAAGGAATAGAGATTGGAGAAAGTTACAGGCAAGCCAAGGAAATGCCGTTGCAGGAAGAGCTAGATTGCATACTAGCAAGTTGTGATATCCTTAAGCCTGTTAATGAAAACCTTTTCATTTATCCTGCCGAAACCCAGCTTCCAGTAAACTTGGAACCAGCCATCCCAGATCCCCTTGTCAACACCCGACCTCTAGGAGAAATGGAAGAATGGTGGACCAACGACTGGCAGTTTCTGAACCTCCTCAATAACCCTTATACCTTTTTGCCTCAGTTCGACCCAGAGCCTGCACCAAACCCACCAATGAGCAATGAGAATTTGGCTGAACTCCGCCATTTTGGCGAGGAGCTGGTGGATTCAGGGAATAGAATACGAGAGGTGGGAGAACAGATCTCCTGGAAGTACGACGAAAGGGAACGTCGCCTCTGAGATGCCAGCTGACGGGAATGGTGTGACGGCATGGTTATGGATGTATAATAAAAGTAATAAAATATAATACTGTAAAATAACCTAAAAATAAAACTTTTGTAAGATAACAAGTGTGTACGGACGCATAATATAATATATAAAAATGGAAGTCGAGAAATCGACAATTTTGGCTATACATGCGTTGTAATTATGTGCGAATGTTTTATTTGATTGTTAATTATTTTATACTAATCACTTATATATATATATATATATATTAATTACCAGATGTAACACTCTGGTAATGAACCCGTTAACGAAGTTAATCAATCTGAGCAAAACAATGAAGATCAATTTCTGAATAGGCAAGATATCGAGAATATCGTTGCTCAGGGAATAGCCAATGCTATTCCAGCAATTCTTGCTGCTGCCCGAAATCCAGTTGAACCTCAACAAATTATTCCTAGCAAACGTACACATGGCGATAATTTCAGTAATAGTGTAAACAGAGGCGACAACCATACTAATAACAACAACGATGGAATGCAAGCTCCACTCCTTAAGAAAATGAAAGCTGCAATGCCTGGTTGCACTTACAAGGAGTTTCTTGCCTGCAAACCGGTTGAATTTGCAGGTAACGAAGGGGCGACTGCTGCACTGCGTTGGTTAGAGAAAACCGAGGCGGTGATTAAAATAAGTAAATGTACTGAGGAAGACAAAGTCATGTACGTGTCGCATCTTTTTAAAGAAGGGGCGCTAGAATGGTGGAATACGGTACTTCAAGCCAAGGGAAGCGATGCGGCCTATGCCATGAGTTGGGAGAAATTTAAGCGACTGGTGGAGAGAAAATTCTATCCCGAATATGAGAAAGAACAAATGGCGAATAAAGTTCCGAACCACCGGATGGTGGATGTGGATTGTCGAGGGTATACTTCGACATTCTTCGAATACGCTAGAGTTGTACCAACCCTGGCTTCGCCAGAGCCGGTACTTATTTCCCGCTACATCTAGGGTTTAATTGGCGAAATTCGTGATATCGTTAAAGCTGCGAGACCTCGCACTCTTGACGATGCTGTGGAATTAGCCAACACTTTGACTGACGGACTAGTACGTACGCGAGAAGAAAATCGGAAAAAGGAAGTGGCCCAAAAGATTACCCAAGGATTCCATGTGGGTAATCATAGCAATTTCAAGAAAAAGGGAACTGGGCAATCTTCCACTGTTCCATTTTGCAATGCCTGTAAAAGAAAGCATTTTGGAAGATGCAAAGGGTGTTGCAATTTCTGTAAAATTCCAGGGCATCAAGAAGAAGATTGCTGGAAGAAGAAAACAACAATCTACTACAACTGTGGAGAAGTTGGACATTTTAGGCCAGACTGTCCCAAATTGGTCAAACCAGCTGATAACAAAGCTAAACCTGCAGAAGGAACTACCAAGAGAAACGCAAGAGCCTTCCAGTTGACTACTCAGGAAGCAGAACTAATCCCTGACGTGATAGCTGGTACGTTCCTAGTTCACGACGTTTATGCAAAAGTATTATTTGACTCTGGTGCAAACCAACGTTTTATAAATACTTCATTCTGCCAAGCACTTAACTTACCCTTAACCAACCTTAGATAAATTTTTACGGTAGAAACGGCAGATGGGAATTCTGTTAACATAGATAAGGTTTTGCGAGAAGAAAAGATAGAACTCTTAGGCCATAAATTCTCTGCAAACCCGTTACCTATGAGTTTAGCCGGATTCGACATAGTATTAGGAATGGATTGGTTAGTAGCCAACCATGCTCGAATTCTCTGTGATAAAAACTCCATAGAAATTCATACCCCTATAGGAGAATTAGTGGTGATTACAGGAGATAAGCCACGAAAGCCACTGAAATTCATTTCAATAATGAAATTGGCCAGTTATTCAAGAAAACAAGAAGTGGTGTATATGATTTCAGTAATCAGTAACACGAAAGGTAAGGAACTTAAAGAAATTCCCGTAGTAGCAGAATACTTAGATGTATTCCCAGAAGAACTACCGAGATTACCACCCAATAGGGAAGCTGAATTTAGAACTCATCTAATTCCTGGAACTACACCGATAGCCAAGGCACCTTATCGGTTAGCACCCACCGAAATGCTAGAATTGAAAAAGCAATTAGATGAATTATTAAGTAAAGAATTCATACAACCTAGTTCATCCCCGTGGGGAGCTCCAGTGTTGTTTGTGAAAAAGAAAGATGGGTCAATGAGAATGTGTATCGATTATAGGGAATTAAATAAGGTTACAATTAAGAATCGATATCCATTACCTAGGATTGATGATCTTTTTGATCAATTGCAAGGAGCTAGATACTTTGCTAAGATAGATTTACGCTCAGGATACCATCAGTTGAAGGTACAAGAAGAAGACATACCTAAAACTGCTTTCAGAACTAGGTATGGTCATTACGAGTTTACAGTCATGCCCTTCGGACTAACAAATGCTCCTGCAGCATTTATGGACATGATGAATAGGATCTGTAAACCGTATTTGGATAAATTTGTAATTGTCTTCATCGATGATATACTTATTTATTCCAAAAGTCAGGACGAGCATTGTGAGCACCTGCATGCACTCTTAACTTTGTTAAGAAAAGAGAAGCTTTACGCCAAATTCTCGAAGTGTGAATTTTGGCTAGAAGAAGTACAATTTTTAGGACACATGGTGAATCACGAAGGCATTCATGTAGATCCCTCTAAAATAGAAGCGATCGTCAAATAGAAAGCCCCACAAACAGCTATGGAAGTTAGAAGTTTCATAGGATTAGCCGGATACTATAAACGATTCATTAAGGATTTTTCCAAAATAGATGTGCCATTAACTAAGTTAACATGTAAAGTAGTTAAGTTTGAATGGGGACCTAGGCAAGAAGAGGCTTTTAGGATTTTAAAGCAAAAGCTAACTAAAGCCCCAATTCTAGCCTTGCCAGAAGGAACAGAGTATTTTGAAGTTTATTGCGATGCTTCTAAGCTAGGATTAGGATGTGTGCTAATGCAACGCAAAAAGGTAATTGCGTATGCCTCAAGACAATTGAAAAAGCACGAGGAAAACTATACGACTCATGACTTAGAATTAGGAGCCATAATTTTTGCCCTTAAAATTTGGAGACACTATCTGTATGGAAGCAAGTTTACTGTCTATACAGATCATAAGAGCTTAAGGAACATATTTGGGCAAAAAGAATTAAACATGAGGCAAAGGAGATGGATGGAGATCCTAAGTGACTATGATTGTGATATTCAATATCATGAAGGAAAAGCAAACGTAGTTGCTGATGCTTTAAGTCGTAAGTATCATGAGAAACAACGACGAGTTCGTGCTCTTAGATTAAGTCTACAACTAGACTTAATGGAACAACTGAAGAACGCTCAAGAAACAGCAATCAAGGATGATGCTGAAGGAATGAAAGGAAGAATAAAGGAATTAGAGCAAGGATCTGATGGAATTTGGAGATTCCATAAGAAAAGGATTCGGGTACCTAAGCAAGGAGAATTAAGAACTAAGATTTTAGAAGAAGCCCTTAAATCTAGGTATACCGTGCATCCTGGTAATAATAAGATGTATCAAGATTTAAAAAGTAACTTATGGTGGATAGGAATGAAAAAGGATATAGCTAGATATGTATCTAAGTGTCTAACTTGTTCACAAGTTAAGGCAGAACACCAGAAACCCTCAGGTTTACTTCAACAATTAGAAATGCCTGTATGGAAATGGGAACCCGAGGGTTTTACTTCAACACCAGAAACCCAGAAACCCTCAGGTTTACTTCAACACCAGAAACTCGTCCTGAAGGTTTTACTTCAACACCAGTAAACCTGAGGGTTTTACTTCAACACCAGAAACCCTCAGGTTTACTTCAACAACAGGTTAGCCAAGGTAGTGTCTCCATTGTATCGGATAGGGATAGTCGTTTCACTTCTCACTTCTGGACAAGTTTCCAGGAAGCAATGGGAACCCGACTAAACCTAAGCACTGCATATCATCCTCAAACAGACGGATAAAGTGAAAGGACGATTCAAACCCTGGAGGACATGCTTAGGGCATGTGTGATAGATTTTGGTGGAAATTGGGATGACCACCTACCCTTAATTGAATTCTCCTATAATAATAGTTATCATTCAAGCATCAAAGTTGCCCCGTTCGAAGCACTTTATGGACGGAAGTGTAGAACTCCAGTTTGTTGGGCAGAAATAGGAGAAAGTCAATTATCGGGTCCTGAAATCATGCAAGAGACCACCGACAAGATCAATCAAATCAAGGAAAGACTGAAAACGGCTCGAGATCGCCAGAAGAGTTATACCGATAATCGACGCAAGCCACTAGAGTTTCAAGTTGGAGACAAGGTACTCTTGAAAGTTTCTCCTTGGAAAGGAGTAGTTCGATTTGGTAAGAAAGGAAAGCTAAATCCAAGGTACGTAGGACCATTCGCAGTAATACAACGAATAGGACCAGTTGCTTATCGCTTACAGCTACCAGAGGAGCTAGCTGGAGTACATGAAGTGTTTCATGTATCCAATCTTAAGAAATGTCTATCTGACGAATCCTTGGTAGTACCTCTCAAAGATGTAGTGGTAAATGAGAAGTTAAAATTCGTTGAGAAGCCATTGCAAATAGAAGACAGAAAAGTCAAGTTTCTCAAACACAAAAGATTGGTACTAGTCAAAGTCAAGTGGGATTCAAAGAGAGGACCCGAATACACTTGGGAGCTAGAATCGGAAATGAAGCGAAAGTATCCTCACTTATTCCAATAAATCTCGAGGACGAGATTCTAAATAAGGTGGGGAGAATGTAAGGACCTCCAAAAATGTCCCAAAACAACCCGTAAGTGAAAACCCGGACCCTCGAAACCCTCATCCATATCAAATATCAAGAAAATCATATTTTAGACCCTCTCGCGGGCCGCGTAAAGCACAAGAGGGCCCTTACGCGGGCCGCGTCAACTCAATATTTGACCGGATAAGCATCCGGGCCACATGGCATCCACCTGGCGACCCTACGCGTGACCCAGCAAACCTACACGTAGACTAGGTGGCCACGCGGGCCGCGTAAGAGTTGAGTATGGGTTTACGCGGGCCGCGTAAACCCCAAAAATCAGCTATAAATAGGATTGGCCATGGGCAGTTCACTGGTGTCGAAAACAATTCTCAAAAACGAAGTTATACTGCTCGAATTTCACTTTAAATATAGCCAGGCGCTGCTACGATACAGGGTATTAACTCGATCGCTGCTACGATTCAATGTCCGATCGATTAAAACTATCCAATGGATGCTTAAGTGCTGCCCAAATTAGGGCTATACTTTGTCATTCGTCATAAATTCGATGGATGTTTAAGTGTTGCACTTTGTCATTCGTTGTGAGGGTTTTAATCTCGTGAGTTATCGTAAATGTTGTATTAGTTACTGACCTAGTTCGTGTGCATTGTTATTTAAATTAGGGTACAAGGCTAACCAGTAGGCTAAACTCTGCCCGTTTAAATCTGCAATGTGAGTCATTCTTTTTTATCAAATGTATTTTACAATACTCCAAATTATTTTCAAAAGTTATAATTACAGGGATTAAGTCATGGTTATCTTGAATCACTGGCTAGTGGGGTATTGTGCACATTACTAATTTCTCACGGTTAGGCTAATAAATCCTAACAGTGATAATCATCACTACTTGGGTGAAAGGACCCAATAGTGGTATGACCATCGTCACCAGGAGGTGACACGGCGCCAGATAAAAATAAGATAGAAGCCATTGTAATCGCTCTTATGCTGTAATTTATAACTATGTGTCGTTTTATCAAATTTGAATGACTCGCCAGTATTTCCCCGCTGATAAAATATTTTCAAAACATGTTTCAGGTGACTACTGTGAACCAAAGAAAAGTGCTACGGAGCGCTAAAAAAGCTTGAAGCAGTGGCTCAGTTAAACAAATAAACATGTTTTGTAAATTAGGGAATTTCCTTGTGAAATTCCTCTATTGTAAACTACGGGGTTCATCCCGAATTATGAAATAAAATAATCGGGCATTTCAAGATTTAAAAGATCCTGTTAAAACTTCCGCTGTCAACTCAATTAATAAATACCACGGGTTTCTGTCCCGCGGCTCCTGGACCGGGTATAACCGGGACGGGGGCCGTGACATCTAATCAAATCAAAATTTTTAGAAAAGGTTTTAAACACGAAAAATAAAAACTAAAATACTGAAAGTAAAAATAAAATAAAAACAGATAGACAAGATGAATCACTTGGATCTGACTCACCTTTAGTGTATCCTTTGATGATTTCCGCACTTTTGCACTTTTTAAGAGATTATCTTAGTTATAGTTGTAGGCCCCTCTTTTGAAGGTGACGTTACCCTCAACCCAGTGGTTTGAGTCAGCAAGGATACAATCCCAAAGGGTGGGAATATTGAAAAATAATTAATTAAGTTATTAATGCGAAAAGTGGTAGGCCCCTCTTTTGAAGGCGACGTTACCCTCGGCTAAGTGGTTTGAGTCAGCAGGGATACAATCCCAAGTAGCCGGTTTAATGTATTAATAGTAGTTTACATATGAGGGGATCAAGCCATTCGCACCCCCGCCATCCAATACCAGTGGGTATTGAAGGAGGTCCTTGTAAGCTTGACCTAGGTCCTTGCAGGATCTATACACTGAACAAGGCAAGAACCTTACTAAACCATTCCCTTAACCCTCGACTAGGTAGCCAACATATCTCTATATAGACCGTAGAGATATGAATGGTGAAAATATTTTACTTTATATAGACAGTAAAGTAATGCCAAGACACCACGGACAAATGATAAAGAAGTTTCACCTTCAACATAAGAAACTAGTTATTAAAGTCATTAATACAAAACTAAATAAAAAGTACGAAAATACTAAAAGTCAAAAGTAATACATTAAATGCTTGTCTTCACCAAGTGATGTAAGAGACTTAGCCAAACATGACCTTTGATTGACAAGAACTCTTACGATCAATCTTGGATCTCGAGACTACTACACACACTCTAAGGTGGATGATGGATGGTGGTGGTGGATGTGGGTGTTGTAGTGGAGGTGGAGTGGTGGCAAAGTGGGAGAGAGGTGGTGTGCCAAGGGATGCCTTTGAAGTGAACCAAGCACCCCTATTTATAACTTGAACAAAAGCCCGGCCACGGCCCCATGTCCGCTGGACACGCCCCCGCGGCCATCCTTTTTCTCTTCCTTCATTAATTGCTCTTGTCTGCATTAGGCTCCACACGGCCCCGTGTTCGCTGGGCACGGCCCCGTGTGGAGAAGCGTATCTGTACTACCAAGATTTGCTAGATTCTGTGAATCTTAGCGTTGACCACGCCCCGTGCTCAGTGGGCACGCCCCCGTTGTGGGCGATAGAAGCTTCTACAGCTTTTTCCTTTCTGCAGACACCTGACCACGGACCCGTGCTCAGTGGGCACGGGGCCGTGGTCAGCCTTCTTTTTCTTGTTTTTGCTTGGGAAGATGCTGTCGAGGGGTCGAGCATGCCACGTGTATTCTTTTTCTTTGTATTTATGTTAGTTTTGTGGCATATTTGTTCTTTTTATTCATTTAAGCTCATTTAGTCCTGAAAATACAAAAGGAAGACAAAAGCACACTTTTTCCAACATTAGTACTAAAAAAAGGTTAGTTTTATGCCCCATTTGATGTAATTTATATGTTGCATTTTACACACATTACCTATGAATCTCGCGGGATTCGAAATAGTTTTAGGCATGGATTGGTTAGCCCATAACCAAGCCTACATTTCCTGTGATAAGAAACTTATCGAGATTAAATCTCCATCTGGTGATATACTCACTATCCATGGAGATCGACATTATGGATTTCCTGAGGGAGCATCTATGCTCAAGGCATCCATGTGCTTGAAGGGAGGATGTGTCATTTATATGGCACAAGTGACTATTGACAAGCCAAAGCCGAAGGTTGAAGACATTCCGTTAATCTCGGAGTATATTGACGTTTTCCTTAAGGATCTAACCGGTCTGCCCCCGGATAGACAAGTCGAGTGTAGAATCGACATTCTGCCTGGATCAGCTCTTGTAGCCAGAGCACCGTACCGTTTGGTACCTATTGAGATGAAGGAGTTGAAGGCACAACTTGAAGAACTTTTTGAAAAAGGCTTTATACAGTCGAGTTCTTCTCCCTAGGGAGCTTCTGTTCTCTTTGTTAAAAAGAAGGACGTTTCGATGCGAATGTGCATTAATTACTGCGAACTAAACATGATCACAATCAAGAATTGGTATCCTTTACCAAGGATCGATGATCTATTCGATCATCTGCAAGGAGCTAGCTACTTCTTAAAAGTTTGATTTGAGATCTGGTTATCACCAATTGAAGATCCGAAGTGAAGATGTTCTGAAGACTGCATTTCGAAATAGATATGGCCACTACGAGTTCCTCGTGATGCCTTTTGGACTCACGAATGCATCTACAGCATTCATGGATCTCATGAATAGAATCTGCAAGCCGTACTGAGATAAGTTTGTCATTGTCTTTATAGATGACATACTTATCTACTCACGCAACAAGGATGATCATGAGAAACATCTTCAATGTATACTCGGTCTGTTGCAACCAGAGAAGCTCTATGCTAAGTTCTCCAAATGCGAGTTTTGGCTCTGTGAAGTCCAATTTTTAGGACACATGATTAGTAAGCGTGGTATCTGTCACACCCCTTTCTGCGGCGGAAGCACGAGGTGTGATCATGAAAGGTTCTCATTGCATACGAAAGGTAAACATACTACATGCTCGTAAAAATAACATCAAATACCAAACATTTCATAATTTGAAAACATAAGTTTAGCGTTTACATCATGAGATAGCATAAAACATTGTCTTGAAAGTTTACAACTTTATTTAAAAGTAAACATAGACGACATCCACAAGCATGAGTAAGACCGCACGCACATCCACTTTTAGTTACCTGAAATACATGTAAGGTTTGAAAAACGTCAACATAATGTTGGTGTGAATTCATGCAGTTCTTGTAATGTACGTTTGTATACTTTGTATGAAAAACATGGTATGTATCTTGTATTAGTCACGTATTCTTGTATAAATCATGTATTTCTGTATGTATCAAGTGTTAATGGGTTGCAAAGCCATTAACATGTGACACGACATAGGAAGTCACCAAACCATAGACATTTTTCTAGTAGTCGATTCACGACTGAGACACAAAAACACTACTCGGTACTAGTTGTCACCAAGAGTGGGGCTTCCCTGAAACCAATTAGATCTAACCTTTTGTTCTGCGGTCTAAGTATGTACACGATTAATGGTGCTTATGGTACCCTATTCGTGACACGATTTCTCGTATCATTTCTCGTATCATTTCTCAAAACGCATCATACTTGGTACTAGTTATCACCAAGAGTGCTTCTTGTTTTTGTATTATACCATTTATAAACTTTGTAATATTTGTAACATGTATTTCACCCCCGAAGTTATAAAACAGAAAACAGTTAAGAGAAAAGGGGGAGCATGAACTCACAACTTTGCGTTCCTTGCGTCGTAAAATTCACCGGATTTGCTTAATTAACGTCGTGACCTAAACGTGTTTTATTATCGTCAGTCACTAGACTTGTTTCGTACAAGCACAAGTCACCATCTTTTGTATAAGTATTCTTGTGTTAAAAATACTTTATATTTTTAACTAAATGTCTTACTTATATTATTTTCTCAAAAATATATATAAGTTTCTTGTATTTTGCACCCGAATCATGTATCTTGTATGTTGTATGTGTATTTTTGTGTTTTTACTTCTCAAGAGTTTTTAGTGTAATTTCAAGTCCTAATACACTATTTAGTATAATACATACTACATACATTTAGCACAACATTTTGTGATCAACAAATATATATATTTTTTCTCTAAAAATAAACATACTTAATATCAATTTTATTCTTGAAGAAATCCTCATTTCTTAACACAAAGGTTTGGGAAACCTTGGTAAATGTTTTTAGGTACATTTTTAGGGGATAAGTTCCTCAGAACTTATATTTTTCTAAGTGTCAAAATTTATAGAAATTTTGACAGAGTTTCCCCTAAAAATGGAGGTTTCCCATGTTTTCAAAACATGTGTTTATTTTCTTTTAAAAATCATCCTCAATCAATTTCAACAACAATCATTAACAATATACTCTAATTTCTCTATTTCATGAATTTGAAAATTTATAAAAATGTGTAGTAACTTACTAGGGTATTTAGTAAGTCTTGTTACCCTTTAAAGTGTGATTGCTTCTTTAAAAACTTCATTTGTAAAGAATATGATTCTTTACAACTTATGTTCATGTTTTCTAAAAATACTTCTTCTTGTATTTTTCTTGTTACACATGTGTATCTTTACTTTATTAACCACCAAAAATAAGGTTTATTTGCTTAAGAACCAAGATTAAGTAAAACTTGTATTTTTAACTTGGTTCTTTTGAAAAACCACTCATGGATATTTAGATCTACATGTTTATCATCTTACTTTGATCTTTATTTTCCCAGAAAACACTTTTTTTTGTTCAAGTTCATAGTTTATGTGTGGAGGATTCCATCATCCTACACATCTCTACCTTTCACATCTTGCTAGTTCATGTTTTTAAACATGATCTAGCAAGTCCATATGATGACCCATATCATTGTTACAAATCCATAAGCAACAAGCATAACAACACAAGTATATCATGATTTCATCATCATTTTAACACTACTCCCTCACAAAGTTAGTTTATGCTTCAAGACTTGTTTATGTTTTTAGTGTTTCTTGGTATTTCATCATTCTTTTACTATTAACCATCAAAAATAAGAAGAAGATGATGATCTAAGAAACTTACCACTAGCACAAGGCTAGGGGAGTTCAAGAGGACAAATGAAGTGGATAAAAGCAAATAAGAGTGATTCTTGAACTTCTGGAAGCTCCTAGCTTCACTATGCACCTTCTAGCACCTTAATACAAGCTTGCAATGTATGAGAAGTGGGTGAATGAAGGTGATGATGGGGGTGTTTGGTTAAGTCAATTGCAAGAAGAAGGAGGAGAGAAGGAAGGAGGTGGTGGTGTTTGTGAGGTAAGAGAATGAAGGACCTTTGTGTTTATATAACCATTCTTCCAACATATGAAGATCTAGTGTGTATTGTGTCCCATATCAAAACAACATATCAATTAAAATATTAAAAGAAATCAAGGGGTGTGTACCCCCTTGTCTAGAACCGGTCATGGGGGGGGGGGGGGGGTTGGTTTAGTTGAGTTTCAATCCCAAGTTACTTCTTCTAGTTACATGTCAAGTATTAAATTTAGTGTTAAGTGTGTTTAGTAATATATAGTGTGTTAGGGTGTTCGGGGACCCTAACTAGCTCGGAAAAATAAAAGCAATGCTTCTAGCATTATTTTGGTGTTCCGGGTAATGTCCGATTGTTCGGTTGGATACCGGTTCGTTAAAGTGCTAAATTGCACCGTTTAGTGTCTTTTAAGTATCCTTTTGTAACACTTTCAATTCCCGACACTTAGGGAAGTATTCTGGATGATAAAACGAAATTTCTGCATGATATTTTGGTGTTACAAAGCTGATTATAGCTGAATTTAAATAAATTCTGCACTTAAAGTGCGTTTCGGGTGCTTTTTAGTGCGTATTTTAGCTTCCGTATGGTATATGTGTAAACCCTTGTATGTATTCTTGGGTTTTAATATATTCTTGTCGTTGGACCTACACCTAGGCCTCAATTCTAATGTCTGACTGCTTTCTGCAGTTCTGTTGACACATTGTGTCTTACCGGTGAGTTTACTAGTATTTCTGACACAACGCTCTTGTTAATGCATAAAGCAATATTTTGTAGTATAAAACGTGCATGAATTCACTTGTATCATATGTAATCAAACAATGTTGACATTTAAGCACATAATTGCAGTCATTAAATAATGATTAAAGTGTACGAAAATTACCGGTTTTGTGCCAGTTGTCACAGTCTCCCCCCGTTAAAAGAATTTCGTCCCGAAATTCAGGCTGAGCTAACTCTCGCAGGAGTCTTCTTGAACAGGTGGGGATACTTTTCTTTAAACTGGTCTTCACGTTCCCACGTGTACTCAGGTCCATGCTTAGAGTTCCAACGTACTTTGACAAGTTTAACTGTGCTCCTCCTGGTCTTGTTGACTTTCCAGTCTGTAACCTCAACGGGTTGTTCTGTAAATCGGAGGGCGTTATCAATATGCACTTCATCCGCAGGGATGATCACGTTTTCTTGTGTTGGACTCTTCTTGAGGTTGGATACATGGAACGTATCTTGTACTCCATTCAGTTCTTCCGGTAATTCCAACTTGTATGCTACGGTACCAATTCTTTCCAAAATCTTGAATGGTCCAATGTATCGTGGATTCAGCTTTCCACGTTTTCCAAATCTTACTACGCCCTTCCAAGGTGAGACTTTTAACAACACTTTGTCTCCCACCTCGAACTGTAATGGTTTCGTCTTCGATCAGCGTAGCTCTTTTGTCGATCTCGAACCGCCTTAATACGCTCTCGGATCTGCAAAATCTTGTCGGTTGTCTCTTGTACAAGTTCAGGACCAACCATTCGTTTGTCTCCAGCGTCTGCCCAACATAAGGGCGATCGGAACTTGCGGCCATACAAAGCTTTGAACGGTGCGGCTTTTATGCTTGTATGATAACTATTATTGTAGGAAAACTCAACTAAAGGTAGATGAGTATCCCAGCTGCCGCCTAGATCCATGACACATGCGCAAAGCATATCTTCTAACGTTTGTGTAGTCCGTTCGCTCTGGTCGTCTGTTTGTGGATGGAATGCCGTGCTTAGATCTAGCTGACATCCAAAGGCTTCCTGAAAGGATTGCCAGATTCTTGAGACAAAGCGTCCATCTCTGTCTGAAATAATTGAGATAGGCACTCCATGACGTGCCACAATTTCTTTTAAGTATATCTCAGCAAGCTTTCCAGTGCTGTCTTTTTCTCAGATCGGTAGGAAATACGCAGATTTCGTCAATCGATCAACTATCACCCATATAATGTCGTGCCCTCTAGGGGTCTTGGGTAATTTTGTTATGAAGTCCATCGAGATTTGCTCCCACTTCCACATGGTTATCTCTGGTTGTTGTAGTAGGCCAGACGGTTTCTGATATTCGGCCTTAACCTTAGCACATGTTAAGCACTTTCCAACGTAAATAGCAACATCGCTTTTAAGTCTTGGCCACCAGTAGTATTCTTTCAAGTCTTGATACATCTTGTCCGATCCTGGATGGATCGAGTATCTCGATTTGTGCGCTTCATCAAGGATGACTTCTCGAATGCCACCATAGAGTGGAACCCAAATACGCTTCTCAAAGTATAAGGCTCCCTCTTCGTTTGGCACCATATACTTCAACATACCCCGGAGGTATTCCGCTTTACGGTTTTCTATCTTGAGGGCTTCTTGTTGTGCATCACGAATGCGTGCAGTGAGGTTCGTCCGAATAGTCATTTCTAATGCTCGAACCCTTAGGGTCTTAACCCTTTCTTTTCGACTTAAGGCGTCCGCCACAACGTTTGCCTTTCCAGGATGGTACTTGATCTCACAGTCATAATCATTTAGCAGCTCGACCCATCGCCGCTGGCGCATATTCAATTCCTTATGATCAAATATGTGTTGTAAGCTTTTGTGATCTGTGAAAATTGTACATCGAGTACCATATAGATAATGCCGCCAGATTTTCAAGGCGAACACCACCGCGCCGAGTTCCAAGTCGTGAGTGGTATAGTTTCTTTCATCAACCTTCAATTGTCTTGAAGCGTAAGCGATGACTTTCTGGCGTTGCATGAGCACGCAACCCAAGCCTTGTCGTGAAGCGTCGCAGTAAACCACGAAGTCTTCAGTGCCTTCGGGTAAGGATAGTATCGGTGCATCGCATAGCTTTTTTTAAGTAGCTGGAAGGCTTCTTCCTGCTTGTTACCCCAGTCGTACTTCTTGTCCTTCTGTGTAAGGGTGGTTAGCGGTTGAGCTATCTTTGAGAAATTCTCGATGAATCGCCGATAATAGCCCGCTAAGCCCAAAAATTGTCGAACTTCAGTTGGGGTTTTGGGGGCTTCCCAGTTCTTTATGGCTTCTATCTTGGATGGGTCTACATAAATGCCCTTCTCATTCACAACGTGACCAAGAAATTGTACTTCGCGAATCAAGAATTCACATTTCGAGAACTTTGCATAAAGTTTCTCCTTCTTCAGTAGTTCCAAAATGGTTCTGAGGTGTTGCTCGTGCTCTTCTTTTGTTCACGAGTAAATCAGGATATCATCGATAAATACAATCACGAATACTGCTGGTGCGTTCGTTCATCCAAATGGCATCACAAGAAACTCGTAGTGCCCATAACGCGTTCGAAATGCAGTCTTTGGTATGCTTTCTTCTTGAATCCTTAACTGTTGGTATCCAGATCGAAGGTCGATCTTGGAATAGTAGCTTGATCCTTGCAACTGATCAAATAAGTCATCAATCCTTGGTAGTGGATACCGATTCTTGATCATGAGCTTGTTCAGTTCTCTATAATCGATACACATCCACAGTGTTCCATCCTTCTTCTTCACGAACAATACTGGAGCTCCCCAGGGTGAGAAGCTTGGCCTTATGAATCCTTTATCCAACAACTCCTGGAGTTGTGTAGATAGTTCTTGCATTTCGGATGGTGCAAGTCGATAGGGTGCCTTGGCTACAGGAGCTGCTCCTGGAACCAGGTCTATACATAATTCAACTTGTCTTTGCGGAGGTAGTCCTGGCAGATCTTCGGGAAAAACATCAGGGAATTCCTTCACCACAGGGATATCTTCGAGTCTCGGCTCCTCAGCCTTCTTATCTACAACGTGAGCTAGGAAAGCAACACATCCTTTCCTTAAGCACTTCTGTGCCTTCATGCAACTGATGATTCACAGAGGCGCGTCTCGTCTTTCTCCATGTATGATGAGAGTTTCATCATTTGCCAAAGGTATGCGAATGATTTTCTCATGACAAATAACTTCAGCTTTGTTCTTGGATAACCAGTCCATTCTGACCACTACATCGAAGCTACCCAATTGAATAGGTAAGAGGTCGATGCTAAATCTTTGTTCACCAAGTTCTAGTGTGCAGCCTCTAACAACTTCGCCCGATTATACAAGTTTACCATTGGCTAGCTCTATAGAATAAGGAATATCTAATCTACTAGATTCTATTCCAAGCATACGTTTAAATTCCACAGATATGAAGCTATAATCGGCACCAGTGTCGAATAGTATGGATGCAAAGTGATTGTTAATGAGAAACGTACCGGTGACCACATTGGGGTCCTCGCGTGCGTCCCTTGCTCCAATCACAAATGCACGAGCCTGAACATTGTTTCCCCCTGGGCAATCTTTCACAAAATGATCCTTGCTTCCACAACTGAAGCATCCTTGGTTCCGTCCAGTTCCATTCCCAGTCCGGTTACCATTTCCATTTCCATTCCCCCCATTGTTTCCAGCACCGTTTCGGTTTCCATTCCCGTTTATGTTTCCCTTACTCCAACAGTCTTCAGTGCGGTGACCAAGCTTTCCACACTTGTCGCATTTTGAAATGCAAAACACCCCTTCGTGATGACGCTTGCAATGATTGCATTTGGGCAGAGTGCCCAGGTATCCTTTAGCTGGAGCGTCATTCATGGCTGCAAGAGATTTCGCCCCCTGAGGTAGGTTAGGGTCACGCTTCTTGTTGGAACCCTTGTTGTTACGAGTTGCTTGATTCAAGGTTGCATGTTTCCTTTTCTTGTCACCAGACGACTCAGCATGCGTCTCGGCATTTTCTGTTGGGTTCAGTGATAGCTTCTTCATACGAACACAATCTTCAGTAAGGCTGACAGCCAGAGTTACAGCCTCGGTGATTGTTTGAGGTTTGGCCTAAGTTACCATGCCACGGAATTCTGAGGCCAATCCCCAAATGTAGCGCTCAACACGCTTAAATTCGGGAGTCACCATGTAGGGAAGCACTCTAGATAGATCGTGGAACCTTCGAGTATAACCATTAATGTCAGCACCTTCCATGGTCAAGTGCCAGAACTCCGTTTCCAGTCTTTGGAGTTCAGCACGAGAGCAATACTTCTATCTCATTCTTTCCTTCAGTTCCTCCCAAGTTAGGCCATAAGCGGCATCATTGCCCAAAGTTTGGACTTGCAAGTTCCACCAAGTCAGAGCTTCATCGACAAACAACCCGGCAGCAAAGGTGACTTGCTGATCCGCAGTACACTTGCTCATACGGATAGTGGCCTCTGTCTTCTCCGTCCAGCGCACAAATGTTACTGCACCTCCTGTGCCGTCGTAGTTCATTGGTTTGCAGTCGAGGAACTACTTGAAAGTGCAGCCTGTAATCGATTCAACCAACCCACTCGTGAGCAATCGAAGAAATAATGAAACCGAGACCGTTCATAAATTTCTTCATGCTTAGCAATTTGTCTTAAGGTTACCTTGAGCTGCGTTGCCTCCAGATGAATCTCCATTCCCATTACGTCTAGCGTTGCTTGGCCCGCCACTGTCTTGAGTTCGGTTTGCCTCGTATTGGGCGATAGCAGCGGAGATCCTTTCTTCCAGTAGAGCGTTCAGCTCTTCAGCAGTTCTTGGCAGTGGGGGAGGAGGAGGTTGATCGCGAGCGTTCACAGCTTTCCTGGGTGCCATGTTCTGACAGAACATAACACAACAGGGTTAGACATTTGTTCGATATCGTCATACTAGGCAGTAGTAGTATATATATACAGGCATATACCACATAAGTGACATCAAACAATTATTTCTCTAGCAGAGTATTTAATAAGCTGGTGTTCACGTTTGACCTTTTCTTGCACTGAGGGAATCCATACGTGACAACACTTGCTGTGATTTCTGTGTACTGAATTCCATAATTATGTATGCATCCATAATTACGTAACTCCTTGCACAGTCGGCACAGTTCATTTCATCCTCATATTCCTTCCTTCAGATAGGCCATTGCTTTCAGGTAAAGTCACGTATACTAGTGGATTTCTATTTCTAGTATGTGTATATGCTAATTATCACACATAATTGCAAGTAATTTTTCAGTCAAAGACAAGTGCTACTCTTGTGCACCCTAAGTCTCGTAGTGTCTTTTCTTGACTCTTCTAACCAGTTTCAGGTAGTGGATGTCGCGGAACGTTTTATGCAATGAAAACTTTTTGGAAAATTGTTTTCGTGAAAGGATCCTAGAGATTGTAGACTAGACTCGAGAAGGAATCCTGGTTCACTACAATCGCAGCTCTGATACCAATCTGTCACACCCCTTTCTGCAGCAGAAGCACGAGGTGTGATCATGAAAGGTTCTCATTGCATACGAAAGGTAAACATACTACATGCTCGTAAAAATAACATCAAATACCAAACATTTCATAATTTGAAAACATAAGTTTAGCGTTTACATCATGAGATAGCATAAAACATTGTCTTGAAAGTCTACAACTTTATTTAAAAGTAAACATAGACGACATCCACAAGCATGAGTAAGACCGCGCGCACATCCACTTTTAGTTACCTGAAATACATGTAAGGTTCGAAAAACGTCAACATAATGTTGGTGTGAATTCATGCAGTTCTTGTAATGTACGTTTGTATACTTTGTATGAAAAACATGGTATGTATCTTGTATTAGTCACGTATTCTTGTATAAATCATGTATTTCTGTATGTATCAAGTGTTAATGGGTTGCAAATCCATTAACATGTGACACGACATAGGAAGTCACCAAACCATAGGCATTTTTCTAGTAGTCGATTCACGACTGAGACACAAAAACACTACTCGGTACTAGTTGTCACCAAGAGTGGGGATGCCCTGAAACCCATTAGATCTAACCTTTTGTTCTGCGGTCTAAGTATGTACACGATTAATGGTGCTTATGGTACCCTATTCGTGACACGATTTCTCGTATCATTTCTCAAAACGCATCATACTTGGTACTAGTTATCACCAAGAGTGCTTCTTGTTTTTGTATCATACCATTTATAAACTTTGTAATATTTGTAACATGTATTTCACCCCCGAAGTTATAAAACTGAAAACAGTTAAGAGAAAAGGGGGAGCATGAACTCACAACTTTGCGTTCCTTGCGTCGTAAACTTCACCGGATTTGCTTAATTAACGTCGTGACCTAAACGTGTTTTATTATCGTCAGTCACTAGACTTGTTTCGTACAAGCACAAGTCACCATCTTTTGTATATGTATTCTTGTGTTAAAAATACATTATATTTTTAACTAAATGTCTTACTTATATTATTTTCTCAAAAATATATATAAGTTTCTTGTATTTTGCACCCGAATCATATATCTTGTATGTTGTATGTGTATTTTTGTGTTTTTACTTCTCAAGAGTTTTTAGTGTAATTTCAAGTCCTAATACACTATTTAGTATAATACATACTACATACATTTAGCACAACATTTTGTGATCAACAAATATATATATTTTTTCTCTAAAAATATACATACTTAATATCAATTTTATTCTTGAAGAAATCCTCATTTCTTAACACAAAGGTTTGGGAAACCTTGGTAAATGTTTTTAGGTACATTTTTAGGGGATAAGTTCCTCAGAACTTATATTTTTCTAAGTGTCAAAATTTATAGAAATTTTGACAGAGTTTCCCCTAAAAATGGAGGTTTCCCATGTTTTCAAAACATGTGTTTATTTTCTTTTAAAAATCATCATCAATCAATTTCAACAACAATCATTAACAATATACACTAATTTCTCTATTTCATGAACTTGAAAATTTATAAAAATGTGTAGTAACTTACTAGGGTATTTAGTAAGTCTTGTTACCCTTTAAAGTGTGATTGCTTCTTTAAAAACTTCATTTGTAAAGAATATGATTCTTTACAACTTATGTTTATGTTTTCTAAAAATACTTATTCTTGTATTTTTCTTGTTACACATGTGTATCTTTACTTTATTAACCACCAAAAATAAGGTTTATTTGTTTAAGAATCAAGATTAAGTAAAACTTGTATTTTTAACTTGGTTCTTTTGAAAAATCACTCATGGATATTGATATTCGTTAATTTACACATATTTTAGTCCCCCGTTTTACCCCTATTTTATGCATTTTTGGCCGTAAAACCGTCATTCGGATACTTAATTATCTACACTTTTGTTTACAGGCCTAAAACAGCATACCAGACAAGATGATGGCGAAAACGAGGACTTTCCGGACAAAACGACGAAGCTGCGGACATTCTGTTAAGGAAACTGACCTGGGCCTGTGGAACGGTCGTGCGACCTGATGCACGACCGTGCATCTCCGACAGTTGTTGATTTATCCGGCAATGAACGAGGGTGCGACTAGGAGTGCAAGGCATACAAGGTCATCCCGGGGACGCACGGACGTGCCATCTGAAGAACGACCGTGCGTCTCCGAACATCAGCAAAAACCTCGGAATTGCACCACAAGTTCAACAGCTCGTGCAACAGAGTCCCGGCGAAGAACGACCGTGCCACAGAAAGAACGGTCGTGCGATTTCGAATCTGGTCAACGATCTGCTGACGTCATGCAGTATGGTGTGCCATACCCAATAATTGCTTAAAGTGCACGGTCGTGCCATAGGAAGAACGACCGTGCCACAGCGAAAAAATATAAAAACATAACAGAAACATTCTGTTCGATATTCTGGAATTTTGGGAGCTTCACAGGCGAATTTACAGGCTCCGGAGGCTTTGCTTTTGACCCGGATTCAAGCCACATTGTGCCGTTTAGCTCCATTACTACCTGGATCCTTAGTCTAGTACTTGTTTATGGTTTGGTTTTCTAATCTTTCCATGATTTTGTTAATCTTTCAAGTACTTAGACTAATGTTTATGTATTATTGTAGCCTTTGGGCAAAAACACAAACAATCCCTTGCTAGATTATAGCCATTAGTGTGTTAAGCTTTATTTGTAATGACACTTGAAGTATTTTCTATGATTATCTTTGATGATTAGTTTGCAACCTTGTTATTGATATTGAATTCTTGATTATAAGTAATTATGTTGGATGATTGATGCTTGGTTAGTTAAGATAGTTGAAAAATGAAGCTTAATTAATCTTGTATTAGTAAACTTTGAATTTGGTTAACTAGTTTAGCTTGGTTTAAATGTATGCATCATGATACTAGAAATGGTTAGTGATTTAATAAAATGTAATTATTGTTAATCAAGAGAGTTTGCCGTCACGTAAGGACCTTAACGGGTTAGATGGTGTCGTTATAAATTCTTGCCATGATTTGTTAGCTTAGTTAGTAGTTTAGGCCAAAATTGTTATCTTAGTAAATTATTGTGCAAGATTTGTAAAATGAACTCGGTTGTGATTTAATCTTGTTTATGCTTGTCTCGGTGGTTGCATTGTGTCTATCGGTGTCGCTTTCCTTGATTAAGTGCGGTTAGAAAACTCCTAACGGATGACTAACTTATTTTTAAGAGATTTTCATAGACATTTGTCAATTGCACGTTAAAGAACAATTTTAGGTGGTTAAAGTGTGTTTATCGTTTTAACTTTCCGAATGATTGTCATGTTAGGATTCCCGAAAGGGATACTGATTGTCTTAAATTGGAAAATTGACCGAATGCTTCTAGTGCCAAAACCGACTTAGTTGACATGCTGTGGTTGTGTATTAAGCAAGGCTTTTTATCTATTATCTATTATGTTTTTATTATGTATTTATTTACACTTAGTTTAGTTTAATTAAAATCAAACCAAACTTATGTTTTTACCGGTAGTTTAGTGACAAAGGTCTAGTATTATTTCTCCGCCCATTTCCTTGGATCGATACTTGGTTCTTACCGATACTTTATTACATATGTGACGGGGTACACTTGCCTCTTTCGTGTGTGTTTTGATGTAAAAGTAATAATCACTTTTATAAATTTAAAACCAAATCGTGTGTAAATTCATTGCAAAATTATGTATATATACGCACACGTCAAGTTTTTGGCGCCGTTGCCGGGGAAATGGCGAGTTTTAGGAACGACCCGAGTCATTGTGTTATCGGTGTATATACTTGTTAATATTTGTGTATAATTTCTTGATTATTTATTTGTTTATTTATTTGTTAATATTTCTTGTTTTTATTTCATTTATTCGTTTTCCAAGTCATTTTTGGTACTTTTGTAAATTTTTGTTCCATTTATTTATTCGATCCGGATTTATTTATTTATTTATTCTTTGAGTTTTCGGCTTCGGGTATCCATTTTTTACTTTAGCCGATTCGATTATTTTTATTGTGTTGATTTTTATAAAATTTCGGGCCTATTTTCGGATTTTTATAAAATTTTCAGCCCATCTTTAATAATATTCTGCTTCTATTCAGCTGAAAAAAAAACAGCATTATTTTTATTAATAAAATATTCACCGTGTCAAATTTTCGTTTGCAGGTTAATGTTTTCGACCCCCGCTCCAGAAGTTGTTGAGCCGTCAGACGAGCCCGAGCGTGATCTGAGGAGACGTCTTCGTGAGAAATCTCGTGCGGTTGGGCTACTGCTAGCCGGTGGTGAGCCGGAGCCGGTGGTACCTGTTGAAGCCGAGGGCTCAGGAGGAGACGCAATCATGGCAGACGAGGAGCGACCGTTGAATGAGACAAATCAGCCTGGAAGGGCAGGCCTGGAGCCGAGTATCCTTCAACCTACTATTGATGTACCTACTTTTGAAATTAGATCTAGTATTATAAATATGGTACAAAATTCAGTACAGTTTGACGGACGTGAGCACGAGGATCCCAGGAGGCATATTGCTGCTTTTCTCCATGTTTGTTCTACGTTTAAGATTACAGGTGTTTCGGAGGATGCAATTCGGTTGAGGTTGTTTCCATTTTCGTTACGTGACAAAGCTAGAGCTTGGCTTATGTCGCTTCCAGCCGGGTCCATCAGGACCTGGAATCAGTTGGCGGAGCAGTTTATGCAGAAATATTTTCCACCTGAGAAAACGAACAAGCTACGGAACCGAATTGTATCTTTTCACCAGGACGAGGGCGAGTTGTTGCATGCAGCTTGGGAGAGATTCATGGACTTGTTGATTGATGTGCCACATCACGGTTACTCCAAGAGACAGCTGGTTTTGACGTTCTATCAGGGGCTCAATTACAACACACATGAGCGATTAGACGTAAACGCGGGAGGCGATCTAGGAACTAAGACGCCTAATGAAGCGTATGATATTATAGAGAAAGCCGCGTTGAAATCCCGCTCGCGTCGGGAAGGAGACAGAGTCCGGGCATCATCATCTTCATCTCGCGCAGGAGTCCATGCTGTAGACGACTATACGGCCATTACTGCACAAATCTCGGCTCTCGCATCGAGATTCGACAGGTCCCAGATGATTGCGCATGCGGGCTCGGGTTGTGACCAGTGTGGAGTGTCACACGAGCCTGGGGCATGTTTTCAGGGAGTCGTATACGAGGGCCACGAAGAGGTAGATTTCGTGAGTAATCAGGTTAGGCCGCAGAACAACCCTTATAGTAACACCTATAATCCCGGTTGGAGAAATCACCCAAATTTTGGGTGGCGAGCAAATACAGGCAATCAAAATCCTTTGGGATTCACTCCACGCGCTCCAGCGCAACAGGGTCAGGGTCAGGGTTAGCAGTTCCAGCAGTACAACCAATCTTACCAGCAGCGTCCATATTCATATCAAAATCAGGGCACTGGGAGTGGTTCCCAGCAGCAGGCCCCTCAGTCTAGTTCTAAGCTGGAGGATATGATGGCCCAGCTTCTTACTAGCTCCTCGAGCGCGAATCAGTTAGCTGAAAAACGCTACCAGCAGAGCGAGGATCGTTTTCTCTCTCATGAGGGAGAAATGAGGAGTCACAAGGCCTCGATTCAGAATATAGAGAATCAGGTTGGTCAGCTGGCACAGATGATGTCAAAGAGACCCCAGGGTGGTCTTCCGGGAAATACCGAACCTAACCTGGGTGGACATAGGGATGTGAATGTTGTGATGACCAGGAGTGGAAAACCTACCGGACCCGTCATATCGGACTCAGCGCCGATCACTGAAGCGGTCCCGACTGACACACCGGACGAGGTGCAAGCCAGGCTATGCCCAGCAAGTACAGCACAAGTCCAGGAGCCGGTCAAAGGTTACACGCCTCCCGTGCCTTATCCAGGAAGGCTGAAGAAGCAGAAGAATGATGAACAACACGGTAAGTTTCTCGAAATGTTTAAACAATTGCATATAAACATACCGTTTGTTGAAGCTTTGGCCCAGATGCCAAAGTATGCAAAGTTTCTGAAAGACATCCTCTCAAACAAACAAAAACTCGAGGACATGTCTTGTGTGGTTATGAATGAAAGCTGCTCTGCTATTCTCCAGAATCGCCTGCCTACAAAAATGGGAGATCCAGGCAGTTTCACGCTTCCTTGCCTCATTGGCAATATGTCCGTTAGTCATGCGTTAGCAGATCTAGGAGCGAATATAAACCTTATGCCCTATAAGGTTTTTACAAAGTTGGATCTAGGTGAGCCGTCACCTACGAGGATGAGTATTCGACTTGCAGATCGTTCTATCAAATATCCACGCGGGTTTGTAGAGAATATGCTTGTTAAGATTGACAAGTTTGTATTTCCCATGGATTTTGTTATCCTGGACATGGATGAGGACTCTAGAGTGCCTCTGATACTTGGACGCCCGTTTCTGAATACCGCCCGGACGATTGTGGACGTGGCGGCGGGCCAAATTACACTCTGAGTAAACGATGAGCATGTGACGTTTGACATTAAACGTTCTATGCAGCATCCTCAGAGTCAAGACGACGCGCTCTATTATGTCGACATAGTCGACACTTATGTGAGCAAGCATTTCCAGGGTACGATCGAGGAGATAGATTCGGACACACATCTGTTGTGTGGGGACCTAGATGGCATTACGCAGGAGGGCCACTATTTAGAGCAGCCAGTCTATCAGATTGGTGATGATGGTCCCCAGAGTCCGGATCGATTCAAAGAAATTGATCGCGAAAGTGAAGTGAAGTCGAAGCCTTCAGTGGAAGATCCTCCTACCTTGGAGCTTAAAGAGCTCCCACCGCACCTGGAGTACGCATTTCTGGATGAGGAGCGTCATTTTCCTGTCATTATTTCATCTGGATTGGCGGAAGAAGAGAAGAGCAGACTGCTTAATGTGTTGAAACTTCGTAAGAAAGCAATCGCCTGGAAAATCATGGACATAAAAGGAATAAATCCCTCCTTCTGTACACATAAAATTCTAATGGAGGATCAGTTCAAGCCGTGTGCTCAGCACCAAAGGCGGCTGAACCCAAACATGCAAGAGGTCGTTAAAAAGGAAGTGATCAAGTTGTTAGATGCTGGTATGATCTACCCCATTTCCGACTCTGTTTGGGTCAGTCCTGTGCAGGTAGTGCCCAAAAAGGGGGGCATGACTGTGGTCACAAACGATAGGAATGAGCTCATTCCAACCAGGACGGTCACTGGATGGCGGGTTTGCATTGATTATCGCAAACTCAACGACGCCACTCGCAAGGACCACTTCCCGCTTCCATTCATTGATCAAATGTTGGAGCGTCTGTCAGGGAAGTCATATTATTGTTTTCTGGATGGGTTCTCTGGTTACTTTCAAATTCCTATCGCTCCTGAGGACCCGGAGAAGACCACATTTACCTGTCCCTTCGGTACATTCGCCTACCGGCGTATGCCGTTTGGGCTGTGTAATGCACCGGCCACTTTCCAGCGATGTATGGTCGCCATTTTCCACGACATGATTGAGGATTCCATGGAGGTGTTCATGGACGATTTCTCGGTATTTGGGGATTCCTTTGATCAATGTCTGGAAAATTTAAAAAGAATGTTGAAGAGGTGTAAGGAGACTAATCTGGTCCTGAACTGGGAGAAATGCCACTTCATGGTGAAGGAGGGCATAGTTTTGGGACACAAAATTTCTCACGCGGGCATGGAAGTCGATCCAGCTAAAGTCGACGTTATTTCACGACTTCCGCCCCCCACCTCTGTTAGAGCTATACGGAGCTTTCTCGGTCATGCCGGGTTCTATCGGCGATTTGTCACACCCCCAAAATCCACACGCGGAGTACCACCGCTTGGAGGCGTGACTGACCAGGATCAAGCCACCAATCATATTGAACATATAAGTAAATAGTAAAAGTCATTCATCAATACGATAGGTGTTTTCAAAACCAAACATAAACAAGTGTGTAGCGGAAGCATAAGTATGTAAACCCAATGTAAATCATAAATTCAATTGTTTAAATATTTAACATGGCATCCTCGATCCATGTCCCACAACGACCTGCTCCTCCCTGTGCAAGCTCCATATGTACCTAAGGTCCTGCAAGGCATGCAGCAGAGAGTCAACAACTAGTTGAGCGAGTTCACAGTTAATAGTTCAGTAATAGTAATAGTATAGTAAGCCTTGTGTTCGTTCATTAAGTCATGTATCGTATTAGTTCGTATCGCGGCCCTCTAGGCATGTATGCGAAGATTAGGGAAAGTTTCCCGAGTATTCTAGACTAGGTATATTCGTATCGCGGCCACCCGACATGTGTGCGAAGTTTAGTGTATAGTTCGCAGCCTTCCTAGGCATGTGTGCGAAGATCAGTCATAATATCGCAGCCAACCCCGGCGTGTGTGCGAAGATCAGTCATATTATCGCAGCCAACCCCGGCGTGTGTGCGAAGATCAGTTCTATTAGTATCACTAGTCTAGTCGTATCTTATCAATAACCCTTCCTCACCCGAGGACCATATAACTAAGTTCCATAAGCTAGGTAAGTACAAGCAAATAATCCAAACCCATTCCCACCCTGGGAACCCCATGCCTTGGCTGTGTGAACTCACCTTGGTTTGCTCGGTATGCTAAGTAAGTGCTCAAAGTAAATCAATCACGTCCTAAAGTATGCATGTGTACTTAATCAGCTCATATTCATGAGGTTCACGTAAAAGCACAAACAATGTTCTCCAAGTAGTACATATCACATAAATCAACATCGTACAAGTCATGCATATCATTTAACCTCAGTTAGTTAACTCAGTTAAGTTTTAACAGAAATAGTTACTGTGCAAATTACCCAATCGGCGAAACTCCTCTGTTTCGCCGTGAACCCTTCCCGACGAAACTCTTTCGTTTTGTCATGTCTATTTCGTCGTATGTGGTCTTCGGCGAAACACTTGTGTTTCGCCGTGTTTGTTTCGTCCGAATTGGTTTCGGCGAAACACATTCGTTTCGCCATATGTGTTTCGTCAAAACATCAGTTACGTCGCATACATGTCAGTTACGGATATATCACAGAAACCCTAATCAGCCGCTTAGCATGCAGAAGACATTCGATCACACAGAAATCAGTAGATCATCATTAACAATCACACACAGCCGTTCATATCAAACAACCGATTCATGCACTTGTGTAAAACACTAACTCATTATCATCAACCTAAGTTTAGCACATGCTACTCATAAATATCACTGACAACATTAATTAACTCCACATGGCCGCCATTTTTGATATCAAAGTTGTAAACTCTATTCAGCCATTAATTTCTATTGGACCTTTCTATCAATTATCACATAAAGTCATCACATGCACACACATAACAACCATCACATGTTTCGCATAACAACATATACAACTGATCAAATCATGCATAACAACTCAGAGCATCATAATCATATATTCATATATCTTCACTATATACATAATGAATTCATAAGAAATTTAATATCAGCAATCAACTAACCGAAAGGTATAGGGATTAGAGCAAGGATCTCGAGAAAGATGATGATGTTGCCGTCGGTTATCAAACAGATATAGCTAGGGTTTTCTAATGCCAAAATGTCTTTCTTAATATATATCGACGTAACACATTGGGCCTCTACTGGGCTTCGCGTAACAACTGGGCCGAGGAAACGTATCTGGGCTCGACTAAATGCCCGTTTCGTCGTAATGGTTTATGGCGAAACACACTTGTTTGGTCGGGTCCTTTCATGTGTTAAACAGTTAATGTTTTTCAAATAAGTCTCAATTTTATAATAGCAATCACATACATGCAACAATCACAATACGTTTTATTATAGCACAACATGTACAGTTACAAGTCAAACAACTAAACAGTCAAAGTCAACGTGCATTAAATGCGAAAGTGAAAGTCGGAAACTCGAGTTGTCACATTATCCCCAACTTGAAAGAAATTTCGTCCCGAAATTTAGCATGCGGTTACTGAGGAAGCTAGGTAAGGTGTATCGTTTACTGGTTTTCCTGGGGTGTCACATCATCCCCCGTTGATTTGGAATTTCGTCACGAAATTCTGCAGTAGTAGCTTCAGCCTCAGTAGTAGTTGCATTGGTTCCGAATAACTGGGGATACTTGAGTTTCATTTGATCTTCACGCTCGCAGGTGAACTCTGGGCCGCGACAGGAGTTCCAACGAACTCGTACAAGAGGGATTCTCGTGTTCTTGAGGACCTTAACATCCTGGTCCGTGATTTCAACAGGTTCCTCGACGAAGTGTAACTGTTCGTCGATAGTGAGTTCCTTCAAAGGAACTATGAGGGTCTCATCTGACAGACGCTTCTTCAGATTCGACACGTGAAAGAGGTTGTGAACTGCACTGAGTTCAGCTGGTAAGTTCAGTCTGTAGGCCACTTTGCCTATTTTCTCTATGACTTCGAAAGGTCCGACGTATCGTGGATTGAGCTTGCCTCGTTTGCCAAAACGAACAACACCCTTCCAGGGTGAAACTTTGAGTAGCACTCGATCCCCAACCTGGAACTCGAGTAGTTTCCTGTCTTTATCTGCGTATGCTTTCTGACGGTCACGAGCTGCCGCCATGCGTTGTCGTATTTGAGCAATCTTTTCAGTAGTATCAACTACCATTTCTGGACCTGTGATCTGACTGTCACCCACCTCTGCCCAACAAAGAGGTGATCGGCATTTACGCCCGTACAATGCCTCAAATGGAGCAGCTTTAATGCTGGTGTGGTAGCTGTTATTGTACGAGAATTCCACAAGTGGCAGATGTTTTTCCCAGCCATTGCCAAAGTCAATTACGCACGCCCGAAGCATGTCTTCTAGAGTTTGAATAGTGTGCTCAGACTGCCCATCTGTCTGAGGATGATAAGCTGTGCTCATGTCTAAATGAGAGCCAAAAGATTTGTGCATTGCTTGCCACAGTTCTGAAGTAAAACGTGCATCACGATCAGAGATAATAGAGGTGGGCACCCCGTGCCTCGAGACAACTTCCTTAAGGTATACGTCTGCTAGAGTGGAGAACTTATCCGTTTCCTTGATAGCCAAGAAGTGAGCAGACTTTGTGAGTCGATCCACGATCACCCAAATAGTATCATTTCCGCGCTGAGATCTAGGTAGGCCAGTAACAAAATCCATGGAAATTTGTTCCCATTTCCATTGTGGTATCTCAGGTTGTTGGAGTGGGCCTGATGGTTTCTGGTATTCCGTTTTAACTCTCGCACAAGTCAAGCACTTGCTAACGTAGGTGGCTATGTGAGCTTTCATGCTAGGCCACCAATATGTAGTTCTGAGGTCGTGGTACATCTTATCCGAACCAGGATGTACTGAGTAGCGAGACTTATGAGCTTCTTCCATTACAAGCTCGCGTAAGTTGCCGTAAAGTGGGACCCAGATGCGTCCTGTTACATAGTAGGCGCCGTCTGTCTTTTGTTCTAACCGTCGCCTTGAGCCGCGCAGAGCTTCAGCCCTGACGTTTTCTGGTTTTAATGCTTCTACCTGAGCATCTCGTATCTGTGAAGGAAGACTAGACTGAATAGTGAGTTGCAACGCTCGTACACGCCTAGGTGTAGTATCCTTTCGACTGAGGGCATCAGCCACCACATTGGCTTTGCCCGGATGGTACTTTATGGCACACTCATAATCGTTCAGTAGCTCGACCCATCTACGTTGTCGCATGTTCAATTCTTTCTGCTTGAAAATATGCTCGAGACTCCTGTGATCGGTGTAGATGGTGCACTTGGTACCGTACAGGTAATGTCGCCATATCTTGAGCGCAAAAACAACAGCTCCCAGCTCTAAATCGTGCGTAGTGTAATTCCGTTCGTGAATCTTAAGTTGGCGCGAAGCATAAGCAATGACTTTATCCCGCTGCATCAACACACATCCAAGACCCTGGATAGATGCGTCGCAGTAGACTACAAAATCGTCCGTGCCTTCAGGCAATGAGAGGATAGGTGCACTACAAAGTCTATCCTTTAAGTGCTGAAACGCTGTTTCCTGTGTATTACCCCAACGATAAGCAACACCTTTCTGTGTCAGTAATGTGAGCGGCTGTGCAATCTTTGAGAAGTTATTGATGAACCGTCTGTAATAACCCGCCAAACCCAAGAATTGACGTATTTCTGTTGGTGTGCGAGGTGCAGGCCAGTTCTTGATCGAATCTACCTTGGATGGATCAACATGAATCCCATCCTTGTTTACCACGTGGCCTAGAAAGTGGACTTCACGAAGCCAGAAGTCGCACTTTGAAAACTTAGTGTACAGCTGTTCCGTTCGAAGGAGTTCCAAAATAAGTCGTAAGTGCTGCTCGTGTTCCTCCCAACTCTTCGAATAGATCAGGATGTCGTCAATGAAAACAATAATAAACTTGTCAAGATAAGGTTTGCACACCCTGTTCATAAGATCCATGAAAACCGCAGGCGCGTTCGTTAGCCCGAATGGCATGACCAAAAATTCGAAGTGACCGTAGCGCGTTCTGAATTCTGTTTTGGAGACGTCCTCATCCCGGACTCTCAGTTGATGATAGCCTGACCTCAGATCAATCTTTGAGTAATAGCTCGACCCTTGCAACTGGTCGAATAAGTCGTCGATGCATGGAAGAGGATAGCGATTCTTCACAGTCACCTTGTTCAGTTCGCGGTAATCTATACACATGCGGAAAGTACCGTCCTTCTTCTTTACAAATAGTACTGGAGCTCCCCAGGGCGAAGAGCTAGGGCGAATGAAACCCTTTTCCAAGAGTTCTTGCAGTTGCTTAGACAGTTCTTCCAGTTCCGTTGGAGCTAAGCGATAAGGTGCTCGAGCTATGGGTGCTGCTCCTGGAGCTAGCTCGATCTGAAATTCGACCTGGCGATGAGGCGGTAACCCAGGTAACTCTTCAGGAAACACTTGAGGAAAGTCGCGTACAACACAAATATCCTCAATCTTTTTCTCTTTCTTCGATGTATCAGTAACGAGTGCTAAAACAGCTGTGTGGCCCTTTCGTAAACACTTCTGAGCCTTCAAGAAGGAGATGATGCCGCTCACGACACCACTCTTGTCGCCTTGAACCTCGAGAGGTTCTTTGCCAATATGGGGAATACGAATGATCTTCTCCTTGCATAGGATCTCTACTTGTTGTTGGGATAACCAATCCATACCAATGACGATATCGAAACTACCCAGAGTTATAGGAATGAGATCGATAGAGAAAGTCTGACCAGCGAGGATAAGATTACAACCTTGAACTATGTGTGTGGCTTCTAGACTTTTACCGTTAGCTAACTCTACGACATGTTTGGTGTTCAAAAGTGTTGGTGCGCGTTTAAGCATTTGACTAACTTTCAGAGACATATAACTGGTATCCGCACCCGAATCAAATAATACAGTAACATAAAAGTCGTCGAGAAGAAACTTACCCATAACCACATTAGGATCATTCCTTGCATCACCCTGACCAATCACAAATGCACGACCCCTAGCACCATTGTTGTTGTTGTTTCCCCCATTGTTGTTCCCGTTGCCCTGATTATTGTTGTTGTTCTGGTTCTGGTTTAACTGGGGACAGTTCCGCTTGAAGTGACCTTCAGCCCCACACTGGAAACACCCCCGGTTTCCTCGCTGTGGCTGCTGTTGCTGGTTCTGTGGAGCTGGTAGTGGAAGTTGCTGATTCTGATTTGCAGGTCGTGTACTCCTGCAGTCTTTAGCTTCATGCCCTAACTTGAGACATCTTTGACAACGTTCCTTGTGACACCGTCCACTGTTATGTCTGTTGCACCTATTACATAGTGGGTGAATTCCCCGATATCCACCCTGCCCCTGCCCACCAGACGACTGCTGACTCGGACTCTGGTAATCATTGGTCTTGTGCTGCTGCTGTGCTTGTGACTGAACGGTAGCTGAACCCCTGCTGGAATCCCCCTCCCATTTCCGCTTGTTGTCACTGGGAGTAGCAGGAGTAGCTGAAGTGGTAACGGTAGTAGTAGCACTGATACGTTTAGGCAACCTGTTCTGCTCCACCGCCTGATCAGTGAGACGGTGAGCCAACTGAACAACCTGCTGGTAGGTGGCAAGGTTTGCTGAAGTCACATGACTTTGGATCTCCGGCACTAGACCCTTAAGATAAAGTTCGATACGCTTAACTGGAGGGTCCACCATAGTAGGACACAGTAATGCAAGCTCATTTGATCTCTTTGTAAACGCCTCAATTTCTGACCCCGTCATCTTGAGGTTGAAGAACTCGACCTCCAGCTTATGAATGTCGTCACGACTGCAGTATTCCTCCTTGATCATCTCTTTAAAATTGTTCCATGGGGTGGCGTTAGCAGCAACCAACCCCAGCATTTGGACCTGAACTTTCCACCATGTGAGGGCTAAACCCTCGAGAGTACCGGTAGCATACTTCACCCTGCGTGCCTCAGGGCATTCACACATTTCAAATACTGACTCAAGCTTTTCAAACCAGTGGAGGAGTCCAACTGCTCCTTCCGTGCCACTGAATGTGCTAGGACGACAATCCATGAAAGTCTTGAAGGTGCAAACAGGTGGTTGACCTGTTGTGTAATAGAATCAGGACAAAGTTAAACACAAGAGTTGGTTCAGGAGTGTAGGATCTAAAGATCCTAGTGTGAGTTACAACTGCAGGGTATACCTCCTGCTTGAGCAGCTGCAACTGCCGCAGCAACTTGTTCGTTGATGAGAGCCGTCAACTGGGCTTGTGTCATGTTAATGCGTCCAGCCATGATCTTCATAGCAAATATGACATAAGTGAGAGAGGTTCGCGAGTAGTGCGATGACAGAAGAGAGTAAGCACACAACTGTTCTCATGCAATAGTGTTACGTTAATCTAAGCATACCCTGAGAAAAGTTCTATGCAATTCTAGCAAGTAGGCAATAAAACATGTACCATATTACCTAGAGTGTTGAGTCTTGCACGTGGAGCGAAGCGTCGTTGTGGATCGTTGAGCACTGTTCTGGTTATAGTCTGGTTTTAATAAAATCGTTTTCCCCATATTAAAACCGAGTTCTCTATAACCAATGGCTCTGATACCAATCTGTCACACCCCCAAAATCGACACGCGGAGTACCACCGCTTGGAGGCGTGACTGACCAGGATCAAGCCACCAATCATATTGAACATATAAGTAAATAGTAAAAGTCATTCATCAATACGATAGGTGTTTTCAAAACCAAACATAAACAAGTGTGTAGCGGAAGCATAAGTATGTAAACCCAATGTAAATCATAAATTCAATTGTTTAAATATTTAACATGGCATCCTCGATCCATGTCCCACAACGACCTGCTCCTCCCTGTGCAAGCTCCATATGTACCTAAGGTCCTGCAAGGCATAAAACAGAGAGTCAACAACTAGTTGAGCGAGTTCACAGTTAATAGTTCAGTAATAGTAATAGTATAGTAAGCCTTGTGTTCGTTCATTAAGTCATGTATCGTATTAGTTCGTATCGCGGCCCTCTAGGCATGTATGCGAAGATTAGGGAAAGTTTCCCGAGTATTCTAGACTAGGTATATTCGTATCGCGGCCACCCGGCATGTGTGCGAAGTTTAGTGTATAGTTCGCAGCCTTCCTAGGCATGTGTGCGAAGATCAGTCATAATATCGCAACCAACCCCGGCGTGTTTGCGAAGATCAGTCATATTATCGCAGCCAACCCCGGCGTGTGTGCGAAGATCAGTTCTATTAGTATCACTAGTCTAGTCGTATCTTATCAATAACCCTTCCTCACCCGAGGACCATATAACTAAGTTCCATAAGCTAGGTAAGTACAAGCAAATAATCCAAACCCATTCCCACCCTGGGAACCCCATGCCTTGGCTGTGTGAACTCACCTTGGTTTGCTCGGTATGCTAAGTAAGTGCTCAAAGTAAATCAATCACGTCCTAAAGTATGCATGTGTACTTAATCAGGTCATATTCATGAGGTTCACGTAAAAGCACAAACAATGTTCACCAATTAGTACATATCACATAAATCAACATCGTACAAGTCATGCATATCATTTAACCTCAGTTAGTTAACTCAGTTAAGTTTTAACAGAAATAGTTACTGTGCAAATTACCCAATCGGCGAAACTCCTCTGTTTCGCCGTGAACCCTTCCCGACGAAACTCTTTCGTTTTGTCATGTCTATTTCGTCGTATGTGGTCTTCGGCGAAACACTTGTGTTTCGCCGTGTTTGTTTCGTCCGAATTGGTTTCGGCGAAACACATTCGTTTCGCCATATGTGTTTCGTCAAAACATCAGTTACGTCGCATACATGTCAGTTACGGATATATCACAGAAACCCTAATCAGCCGCTTAGCATGCAGAAGACATTCGATCACACAGAAATCAGTAGATCATCATTAACAGTCACACACAGCCGTTCATATCAAACAACCGATTCATGCACTTGTGTAAAACACTAACTCATTATCATCAACCTAAGTTTAGCACATGCTACTCATAAATATCAGTGACAACATTAATTAACTCCACATGGCCGCCATTTTTGATATCAAAGTTGTAAACTCTATTCAGCCATTAATTTCTATTGGACCTTTCTATCAATTATCACATAAAGTCATCACATGCACACACATAACAACCATCACATGTTTCGCATAACAACATATACAACTGATCAAATCATGCATAACAACTCAGAGCATCATAATCATATATTCATATATCTTCACTATATACATAATGAATTCATAAGAAATTTAATATCAGCAATCAACTAACCGAAAGGTATAGGGATTAGAGCAAGGATCTCGAGAAAGATGATGATGTTGCCGTCGGTTATCAAACAGATATAGCTAGGGTTTTCTAATGCCAAAACGTATTTCTTAATATATATCGACGTAACACATTGGGCCTCTACTGGGCTTCGCGTAACAACTGGGCCGACGAAACGTATCTGGGCTCGACTAAATGCCCGTTTCGTCGTAATGGTTTATGGCGAAACACATACATAATGTTTTTCAAATAAGTCTCAATTTTATAATAGCAATCACATACATGCAACAATCACAATACGTTTTATTATAGCACAACGTGTACAGTTACAAGTCAAACAAGTCAAACAACTAAACAGTCAAAGTCAACGTGCATTAAATGCGAAAGTGAAAGTCGGAAACTCGAGTTGTCACATTATCCCCAACTTGAAAGAAATTTCGTCCCGAAATTTAGCATGCGGTTACTGAGGAAGCTAGGTAAGTTGTATCGTTTACTGGTTTTCCTAGGGTGTCACACGATTCATCAAAGATTTTTCAAAAATCGCCAGACCCATGACCCGTTTGTTGGAGAAAGATGCTCCGTTCGTGTTTGGAGATGATTGCTTGAGGGTTTTTGACCTTCTCAAGCAAAAGTTGATTGAGGCCCCTATTTTAGTCGCACCGGACTGGAGTCTGCCGTTTGAAATCATGTGCGACGTGAGTGATTACGCTATAGGGGCCGTTCTGGGTCAAAAGAAGGAAAAGCCCTTCCATCCGATCTATTATGCGAGCAAAACTCTTCACGACGCTCAAGAGCATTACACCACGACTGAAAAAGAGCTCTTGGCGGTCGTTTTCGCATTTGATAAATTTAGATCGTATTTAGTGCTTTCGAAAACCGTTGTATACACTGATCACGCAGCCATTAGATACCTCTTCAGCAAACAGGACGCTAAACCGCGTCTAATCGGATGGATCTTGTTGCTGCAGGAGTTTGATATTGAGATACAAGATAAAAAGGGTGCGTTGAATGTAGCGGCTGACCATCTATCTCGGTTAGAGCACGGAGACATCGAGGATTCGCATTGGGATTCAATCAATGATAATTTCCCACACGAGTCTTTGATGGGTGTTGAGATATGCGAACTATCTTGCTTGCGGGATTCTGATTAAAGGATTGACTCACCAGCAAAAGAGGAAATTCTTTTCGGATCTCAAGCACTACATATGGGACGACCCTTTCTTATTCAAGGTGGGTGCTGATCAGGTGATCAGAAGATGTGTATCAGAGGCTGAAGCGACCGACATTCTGCGCCAGTGTCATGAGGGACCAACCGGAGGCCACCATGGAGCAAACTTCACTGCGAAGAAGGTGTTGGATTCCGTGTTTTACTGGCCGACCATTTTCCGTGACGCGCAGAGTTGGGTGAAAGCGTGCGATGCTTGTCAGAGGGCGACGAACATATCGGCACGCGACGAAATGCCTCAGAACTGGATACAAGTTTGTAAAGTCTTTGATGTTTGGGGGATAGACTTCATGGGACCATTCCCCCCCCCCACGTGGAAACAAGTACATACTCGTGGCTGTTGACTATGTATCAAAGTGGGCGGAGGCGCAAGCCTTACCTACTAACGACGCTAGAGTAGTTGTGAGGTTTCTTAAGAGTTTGTTCGCCCGATTTGGCGCTCCGAAAGCGCTCATTAGTGACCGAGGGACTCATTTTTGTAATACACAGCTTGAAAAGGCTTTGTCCCGATACGGTGTGCATCACCGTTTGCCCACGCCCTATCATCCGCAGACAAGCGGGCAGGTGGAGGTCACGAACTGTGGGCTTAAGCGCATCCTTGAGCGATCTGTTGGAGCGAACCGCAAGGAGTGGTCGGACAAACTCGAGGATGCATTGTGGGCATTCCGTACAGCTTATAAGACCCCTATAGGGACCACCCCCTTTAGGTTGGTATACGGAAAGGCATGCCATTTACCGGTGGAGTTGTAGCACAAGGCTATGTGGGCGTTGAAAACCGCGAATTTGGACCTAAAAACCGGAGGTGAAGCCCGGTTTCTCCAAATTCATGAATTGGAAGAATTGCAGCACCAAGCCTATGAAAGCTCCGTACTCTACAAAGAGCGCACGAAGAAACTTCACGACAAACGCTTGAAGGACCATAAAGAATTCCAAGCGGGTGATCTTGTTCTTCTGTACAATTCAAGGCTGCGCTTATTTCCTGGAAAGCTTCATTCACGCTGGACAGGACCATACACGGTTAAGGAAGTATTTCCGTATGGTACTGTTGCAGTAGAGAACGCGGATGGCGTTACATTTTAGGTAAATGGTCACCGGTTGAAGTTGTACGTTGCCGGGCCGATAGAGTCGGTGGTGGAGGTAATTGAACTCCAAACCCCGCACACATCATAAGTGTGGGGAGGAGAGAGTCTACGCTACTGACTCGCGGATCAAAAATGTAGCAAGAGCGTATTTTGTGCTTTAGGGGTAGTATCGTCTTTTTAGTAGTTTTTCTAGTTTTAGCTTTGAGTCTTGCTATCGACTCGTCGACAAAAATTTAGCATGAGTCTACGCTACTGACTCGCCGACAAAAATGTAGCAGGAGCGTCTTTGGCGCTGTAAGGGTAAAATAGTCCTTTTTTGTATTTTTGTAGTTTTAGCGTAATTTAGGTAAGTTAGGTAGTTTACGTTAGTTTGTTTAGTTTTCGTACGTGCCGAGCGAAGGTTCTGTATTGCAATATTGTTAGAACAGTTGGTGTGTCGAAAAAAATGGCGAAAAACAGCCGAAACAGTTGTTGGAAATAGCTTCTGCGGAAAAATTCTGATCTGCACCTGATGCACGACCGTTCCTCGAGTCGCACGACCGTGCGTCTCCGAGGGCCGGCACGATGGATCGCACCCCCGGTGCATTTTCGAGAACAGTTGTTAGGGTTTGGGAGATGTCGGTGACGCACGAACGTGCCACACGGAGAACGACCGTGCGTCAGGCTGAGGGCAGTTTGGTCATTTGGCACTATAAATACCCTCATCTGCAGCCCCCATTCATAATTCGCGAAACCCTACCAGCACCAGGCCGTTCCAGAGCGATACTTCATCAAATCGCACGGTTTTTCGCACGATCTCACACCCTTCTTCGCACGGTACGTTCCTAGTTGTAGATTTCTTGTTTCCCTACTTTCTAGGTTAGATTTCTTCCGATTGTTCAAGGAAATTTTTAGGGTTCTCATCATAAACAAATCGAAACCCTAACCCTTGTTGAATCGTAGTATCGTGAACATCTGGTGCATTTTTCTGACCCCCGTTTATGTAAAAACTTGAAGATTTGTGAAAAAAATCGGGTTACTGAGAGCCTGGGTCAAAAATCTGCAGAAAACCAAGTCGCACGGACGTTCCTCGTACGGAACGGTCGTGCCTCGCCATTGTTTCACGATAGTTTGTTGTTTGTCGGTGTTGCACGGTTGTGTCGTTGGTCGCATGTCGTGCAGTTCCGACATTTCGGGGCAGATGGTCATTGTCATCGGCGACGCACGACCGTGCGTCTCGTCGCACGACCGTGCCATATGCCCAGATCAGTTAGACAGTTTCTTCATAATAGGCTGCTCGGCTGTTTTCGATTTGAATTTTTCTTGTTTCCATCTCTCTAATGTTTTTCCTCATACAGATGGACCATCCCTTCCTTCAGTTTGACCCCAACAATGAGCGTGAAGCTTTGTGCATCCCGAAACGAGACGCATTGTGGGCGAGACGGGGGCAGTTTGGAGTCCCCCGATGGTTAGATTGGGAAGTCATGCGGGAACTCAATCAGTATGAGAGATTAGACGACATGATGAGTCGCCCGCTTGCAAATCTGGTCGCTTGCAACCGACCCGTTTACCTGGAGTTGACCATTGAGTTCTTCGCATCTTATGCTTATGAAAAACCGGTTGCTCATCGGAGACCCAAATTCCGCCACAAGAACCGGGTAACTTTCAGGTTATGTGGACAATGGAATACATGGTCGGTTGGTCGATTAGGAAGAAGACTCGGGATTTATACTAGGGACGACATGGATGATGAAGATGTCTTCACTGAACAGTTCACCTTCCCCTCTGATGCAGCTCGGGATGAATTTTGGGCTGAAAACGCTATTGGGGAGCCCTACAACCCGAGGATGTCGAAGGCCTCGCGACTCAGAGACCCTTTGGTGCGAGTGATGCACCATGTATTTAGCCATTCGATATGCGGTCGCATGGACAGTCTCGGTAACTGTCCAACACCTGACTTGATCTTTTTATATGCGTTGGTTGACAAAGCACCTATCAACCTGGCCGCACGAATGGCTGAGTATTTCGTCAAGAGCTCGGGGCGGACTCCGAACAGTGAGATACATGGCGGTCAGTACGTGACCGAAATAGCGTACAACGAGCACCTTATGACTGAGGAGGTGCTTTAGAGTCTCACTTTGATTACTGAGGGGGTTCATGTCGATATCAGGTCACTGAAGGCCATGGGGGTGATTGTAGAGCTTGATAGGGGGGATAGGTTGAGGGGATTGAACAACGAGGTCTGGGACCCGTTGCCTCCAGATGAGGAGGAAGATGAGGATGTTGAGATGGGAGAGCAGGGTCCGCAGCAGCAGCACCAGCACCAGCCACCGACACCACCACACTCGCCGCAGCACCATGCATTTCATCAGCATGAGGACTGGCCCGCGTTCTACCAGCAGTTCCAGGATATGCGTGTGACGCAGGAGCAGCATGGTACCTACTTCGACGAGATTAGATCTAGCCAGGACCAGATCCGGGCTAACCAGGATCAGCTTCGGGCCACACAGGACCAGCTTCGGCAGAGCCAGGATGCTTTATACCAGGGGGTGTCTGGGGGGTTTTCTTATCTTTTCGGGAAGATGCATCACGCATACCCCGACTATTTTCAGCACCCGCCGCAGTTCCCACCGTGGAACCCCCCTGGTTATGGCGATGTCGGCCCGTCCCATACGAGAGCAGATGATGATGATGACGAGTTGTTGGCAGTGGTGATAGCAGTTGGTGGTGTTTTCTATTTCAGTACTTTATTTATTTTAGGGTGTTTATTTTGACTGTTATTTTCAAACACCCCGGTTATGTATTTCAGACATTTTACTTTATGTTCTGTTTAGATTTTAGTATTTATGTATATTATGGTTGTTTTGTGATTTTTCTGTTTCTGTTATGTTTTGGGTGCACATGTGACATACTCGCAGGTTTTAGCTATCGGATCTTGGACCGGAGCACGTACCAGATACAGCTTCGAAAGTCTCGTGGCACCAACATCATCTTGAGGGGAGTATTTTTTATCCCTTTCTCTATATTTCGGGTCTCGCATTGGGGACAATGTGAAGTTCAAGTGTGGGGAGGGGGTTAACTTTGTTTGTCCTCTTATATAATAAAAAAAAAATCAGAAAATCAGAAAAATCATCCAAAAATACTTGTATTTTGTATATATTTTTGTAAATAAACCGGTTGGTTGTGTTTTAGAAAGCGTTGGACTTGATAAAAACTCGACAAGCAAAATATTTTTTTGAAAAAGGAAACCGGAAAGCGTGACAAACAAAGAAAGACTTGCATGATAGTTTTCACACTTTTACCCATTCCTTCCGTTACGAGAGCATATTTGAGCCTTGATTGTTATATATTTGTTCATTTCGGATATAGGAGTGAGCCGGATGTTATGTGCAATTTAGAACTTGTCACTAGTATGCTTGTTAAGACCATGAACTTGTGAATTTGTGTAAAAATGATAGAGGCACTTAGATTACCCCTTTGTTGTGTACTTGTTCTTTGTGTTGTGCTTCCCGTTCACCTTATATTACCCTTTAGGATTAACCATGTCGAGCCTTCCCGTTCACCTTTGTTTACCCACATTATCGCCCACTTAACCAAATTTAGCCTTTTTATGTTTTAAACTTTTTTAGTGTTGAAACTCGGTCAAAATAATAGTTTAACTAGCTTGTTATTGTTTATATTTCATTGTATAAAAAAATACAGAAAATAAAACACCCTAAAATAGGGTGAAGTTGATAGAAATTGAGCAATTTTGAATGCTTAAATGTTAAAATTTCGTTGATAAGCTCGATCGCGCTTATCAAAGACAAGTGCTACTCTTGTGCACCCTAAGTCTCGTAGTGTCTTTTCTTGACTCTTGTAACCAGTTTCAGGTAGTGGATGTCGCGGAACGTTTTATGCAATGAAAACTTTTTGGAAAATTGTTTTCGTGAAAAGATCCTAGAGATTGTAGACTAGACTCGAGAAGGAATCCTGGTTCACTACAATCGCAGCTCTGATACCAATCTGTCACACCCCTTTCTGCGGCAGAAGCACGAGGTGTGATCATGAAAGGTTCTCATTGCATACGAAAGGTAAACATACTACATGCTCGTAAAAATAACATCAAATACCAAACATTTCATAATTTGAAAACATAAGTTTAGCGTTTACATCATGAGATAGCATAAAACATTGTCTTGAAAGTCTACAACTTTATTTAAAAGTAAACATAGACGACATCCACAAGCATGAGTAAGACCGCGCGCACATCCACTTTTAGTTACCTGAAATACATGTAAGGTTCGAAAAACGTCAACATAATGTTGGTGTGAATTCATGCAGTTCTTGTAATGTACGTTTGTATACTTTGTATGAAAAACATGGTATGTATCTTGTATTAGTCACGTATTCTTGTATAAATCATGTATTTCTGTATGTATCAAGTGTTAATGGGTTGCAAATCCATTAACATGTGACACGACATAGGAAGTCACCAAACCATAGGCATTTTTCTAGTAGTCGATTCACGACTGAGACACAAAAACACTACTCGGTACTAGTTGTAACCAAGAGTGGGGATGCCCTGAAACCCATTAGATCTAACCTTTTGTTCTGCGGTCTAAGTATGTACACGATTAATGGTGCTTATGGTACCCTATTCGTGACACGATTTCTCGTATCATTTCTCAAAACGCATCATACTTGGTACTAGTTATCACCAAGAGTGCTTCTTGTTTTTGTATTATACCATTTATAAAATTTGTAATATTTGTACCATGTATTTCACCCCCGAAGTTATAAAACTGAAAACAGTTAAGAGAAAAGGGGGAGCATGAACTCACAACTTTGCATTCCTTGCGTCGTAAACTTCACCGGATTTGCTTAATTAACGTCGTGACCTAAACGTGTTTTATTATCGTCAGTCACTAGACTTGTTTCGTACAAGCACAAGTCACCATCTTTTGTATATGTATTCTTGTGTTAAAAATACATTATATTTTTAACTAAATGTCTTACTTATATTATTTTCTCAAAAATATATATAAGTTTCTTGTATTTTGCACCCGAATCATGTATCTTGTATGTTGTATGTGTATTTTTGTGTTTTTACTTCTCAAGAGTTTTTAGTGTAATTTCAAGTCCTAATACACTATTTAGTATAATACATACTACATACATTTAGCACAACATTTTGTGATCAACAAATATATATATTTTTTCTCTAAAAATATACATACTTAATATCAATTTTATTCTTGAAGAAATCCTCATTTCTTAACACAAAGGTTTGGGAAACCTTGGTAAATGTTTTTAGGTACATTTTTAGGGGATAAATTCCTCAGAACTTATATTTTTCTAAGTGTCAAAATTTATAGAAATTTTGACAGAGTTTCCCCTAAAAATGGAGGTTTCCCATGTTTTCAAAACATGTGTTTATTTTCTTTTAAAAATCATCATCAATCAATTTCAACAACAATCATTAACAATATACACTAATTTCTCTATTTCATGAACTTGAAAATTTATAAAAATGTGTAGTAACTTACTAGGGTATTTAGTAAGTCTTGTTACCCTTTAAAGTGTGATTGCTTCTTTAAAAACTTCATTTGTAAAGAATATGATTCTTTACAACTTATGTTCATGTTTTCTAAAAATACTTATTCTTGTATTTTTCTTGTTACACATGTGTATCTTTACTTTATTAATCACCAAAAATAAGGTTTATTTGTTTAAGAATCAAGATTAAGTAAAACTTGTATTTTTAACTTGGTTCTTTTGAAAAATCACTCATGGATATTGATATTCGTTAATTTACACATATTTTAGTCCCCCGTTTTACCCCTATTTTATGCATTTTTGGCCGTAAAACCGTCATTCGGATACTTAATTATCTACATTTTTGTTTACAGGCCTAAAACAGCATACCAGACAAGATGATGGCGAAAACGAGGACTTTCCGGACAAAATGACGAAGCTGCGGACATTCTGTTAAGGAAACTGACCTGGGCCTGTGGAACGGTCGTGCGACCTGATGCACGACCGTGCATCTCCGACAGTTGTTGATTTGTCCGGCAATGAACGAGGGTGCGACTAGGAGTGCAAGGCATACAAGGTCATCCCGGGGACGCACGGACGTGCCATCTGAAGAACGACCGTGCGACTCCGAACATCAGCAAAAACCTCGGAATTGCACCACAAGTGCAACAGCTCGTGCAACAGAGTCCCGGCGAAGAACGACCGTGCCACAGAAAGAACGGTCGTGCAATTTTGAATTTGGTCAACGATCTGCTGACGTCATGCAGTATGGTGTGCCATACCCAATAATTGCTTAAAGTGCACGGTCGTGCCATAGGAAGAACGACCGTGCCACAGCGAAAAAATATAAAAACAGAACATAAACATTCTGTTCGATATTCTGGAATTTTGGGAGCTTCACAGGCGAATTTACAGGCTCCGGAGGCTTTGCTTTTGACCCAGATTCAAGCCACATTGTGCCGTTTAGCTCCATTACTACCTGGATCCTTAGTCTAGTACTTGTTTATGGTTTGGTTTTCTAATCTTTCCATGATTTTGTTAATCTTTCAAGTACTTAGACTAATGTTTATGTATTATTGTAGCCTTTGGGCAAAAACACAAACAATCCCTTGCTAGATTATAGCCATTAGTGTGTTAAGCTTTATTTGTAATGACACTTGAAGTATTTTCTATAATTATCTTTGATGATTAGTTTGCAACCTTGTTATTGATATTGAATTCTTGATTATAAGTAATTATGTTGGATGATTGATGCTTGGTTAGTTAAGATAGTTGAAAAATGAAGCTTAATTAATCTTGTATTAGTAAACTTTGAATTTGGTTAACTAGTTTAGCTTGGTTTAAATGTATGCATCATGATACTAGAAATGGTTAGTGATTTAATAAAATGTAATTATTGTTAATCAAGAGAGCTTGCCGTCACGTAAGGACCTTAACGGGTTAGATGGTGTCGTTATAAATTCTTGCCATGATTTGTTAGCTTAGTTAGTAGTTTAGGCCAAAATTGCTATCTTAGTGAATTATTGTGCAAGATTTGTAAAATGAACTCGGTTGTGATTTAATCTAGTTTATGCTTGTCTCGGTGGTTGCATTGTGTCTATCGGTGTCGCTTTCCTTGATTAAGTGCGGTTAGAAAACTCCTAACGGATGACTAACTTATTTTTAAGAGATTTTCATAGACATTTGTCAATTGCACGTTAAAGAACAATTTTAGGTGGTTAAAGTGTGTTTATCGTTTTAACTTTCCGAATGATTGTCATGTTAGGATTCCCGAAAGGGATACTGATTGTCTTAAATTGGAAAATTGACCGAATGCTTCTAGTGCCAAAACCGACTTAGTTGACATGTTGTGGTTGTGTATTAAGCAAGGCTTTTTATCTATTATCTATTATGTTTTTATTATGTATTTATTTACGCTTAGTTTAGTTTAATTAAAATCAAACCAAACTTATGTTTTTACCGGTAGTTTAGTGACAAAGGTCTAGTATTATTTCTCCGCCCATTTCCTTGGATCGATACTTGGTTCTTACCGATACTTTATTACATATGTGACGGGGTACACTTGCCTCTTTCGTGTGTGTTTTGATGTAAAAGTAATAATCACTTTTATAAATTTAAAACCAAATCGTGTGTAAATTCATTGCAAAATTATGTATATATACGCACACGTCAGATATTTAGATCTACATGTTTATCATCTTACAGTGATCTTTATTTTCCCAGAAAACACTTTTTTTTTGTTCAAGTTCATAGTTTATGTGTGGATGATTCCATCATCCTACACATCTCTAACTTTCACATCTTGCTAGTTCATGTTTTTAAACATGATCTAGCAAGTCCATATGATGACCCATATCATTGTTACAAATCAATAAGCAACAAGCATAACAACACAAGTATATCATGATTTCATCATCATTTTAACACTACTCCCTCACAAAGTTAGTTTATGTTTCAAGACTTGTTTATGTTTTTAGTGTTTCTTGGTATTTCATCATTCTTTTACTATTAACCATCAAAAATATGAAGAAGATGATGATCTAAGAAACTTACCACTAGCACAAGGCTAGGGGAGCTCAAGAGGACAAGTGAAGTGGATAAAAGCAAATAAGAGTGATTCTTGAACTTTCGAAAGCTCCTAGCTTCACTATGCACCTTCTAGCACCTTAATACAAGCTTGGAATGTATGAGAAGTGGGTGAATGAAGGTGATGATGGGGGTGTTTGGTTCAACTGATTGCAAGAAGAAGGAGGAGAGAAGGAAGGAGGTGATGGTGTTTGTGAGGTAAGAGAATAAAGGACCTTTGTGTTTATATAACCATTCTTCCAACATATGAAGATCTAGTGTGTATTGTGTCCCATATCAAAACAACATATCAATTAAAATATTAAAAGAAATCAAGGGATGTGTACCCCTTTGTCTAGAACCGGTCAGGGGGGGGGGGGGGGGTTGGTATAGTTGAGTTTCAATCCCAAGTTACTTCTTCTAGTTACATGTCAAGTATTAAATTTAGTGTTAAGTGTGTTTAGTAATATATAGTGTGTTAGGGTGTTCGGGGACCCTAACTAGCTCGGAAAAATAAAAGCAATGCTTCTAGCATTATTTTGGTGTTCCGGGTAATGTCCGGTTGTTCGGTTGGATACCGGTTCGTTAAAGTGCTAAATTGCACTGTTTAGTGTCTTTTAAGTATCCTTTTGTAACACTTTCAATTCCCGACACTTAGGGAAGTATTCTGGATGATAAAACGAAATTTCTGAATGATATTTTGGTGTTACAAAGCTGATTATAGCTGAATTTAAATAAATTCTGCACTTAAAGTGCGTTTCGGGTGCTTTTTAGTGCGTATTTTAGCTTCCGTATGGTATATGTGTAAACCCTTGTATGTATTCTTGGGTTTTAATGTATTCTTGTCATTGGACCTACACCTAGGCCTCAATTCTAATGTCTGACTGCTTTCTGCAATTCTGTTGACACATTGTGTCTTACCGGTGAGTTTACTAGTATTTCTGACGCAACGCTCTTGTTAATGCATAAAGCAATATTTTGTAGTATAAAACGTGCATGAATTCACTTGTATAATATGTAATCAAACAATGTTGACATTTAAGCACATAATTGCAGTCATTAAATAATGATTAAAGTGTACGGAAATTACCGGTTTTGTGCCAGTTGTCACAGTATCCAAGTGGATCCCGCCAAAATTGAAGCTATCTTAAATTGGGAAGCACCCAAAACCCCTTCAGAAATCCGTATTTTCTTAGGATTGGCAGGCTACTATAGAAGGTTCATTGAGAACTTCTCTCGAATCGCCACTCCTTTAACAACGTTGAGCCACAAGAATGTAAAATTCGACTGGGGTCCAAAGCAGAAGGAATCCTTTTAGATTCTGAAATAGAAACTGTACAATGCTCCCATCTTGACCCTACCTGAGGGGATCGAAGACTTTTTCGTGTACTTTGATGCTTCGCACACATGAATGGGTTGTGTGCTTATGCAGAGAGGTCAGGTGATTGCCTATGCATCGCGTCAACTCAAAATACACACAAAGAATTACACCACCCATGATCTAGAACTGGGTGCAGTTGTATTCGCATTGAAACTATGGAGACATTACTTGTAAGGCATAAAGTGTATTATATACACTGACCATAAAAGTCTCCAACAACTTTTTAATCAAAAATATCTTAACATGCGACAACGCCGATGGATGGAAACTCTAAATGATTACGAATGTGAGATTCGTTACCATCCCAGTAAGATAAATGTCGTTGCGGATGCTCTCAGTCGCAAAGAAAGGGCTAAACCAATTAGGGTTAATGCCAAAAGAATTGAGCTACGTACTAGCTTGACTGAAAAGCTATTAGAGGCTCAAAAGCAAGCCCTTCTAGAGGCAAATGCTCAGACTGAAGGATTAGGTGGAACTGTGGAACAGTTGACACCTGGAAAGGATGGAATCCTAAGACTGAATGATAGAATCTGGGTTCCCATCTATGGAGGGCTCAGAGAGTTGATTCTTGAGGAATCACATAACTCGAAATATTCAGTACAAGCCAGTGGAGACAAGATGTACCAAGACCTGAAAAAGAACTATTGGTGGATGGCATGAAAAAGTCCATAGCCACCCATGTAAGAAAATGTTTAACGTGTTCGTAAGTTAAGGCTGAACATCAAAGACCATGTGGTCTGCTACAACAACTGGAGATTGCCACCTGGAAATGGGAAATGGTAACAATGGATCTGATTACCAAGTTACCCAAGACCAGTCATGGCAATGACACGATATGGGTCATATTCGACAGACTGACTAAGTCGGCTCACTTCTTGCCAATTAAGGAACCTTACAGTTCTGACAAGCTAGCTAAGTTGTATGTTGACAACATTGTGTCTCTTCATGGATTACCGTTGTCTATAGTATCAGATGGAGATACTAGATACAATTCACATTTCTGGTAAAGTTTCCAACAAGCACTTGGTACGCGCTTGAATTTTAGTAGGACTTATCCTCCCCAGACTAATGGCTAAAATGAGCATACAGTCCAAACTTTGGAAGATATGCTACGTGCATGCACTATCGACTTAGGCGGTAGCTGGGATGAACATCTACCCCTGATCGAATTCTCCTATAATAAAAGCTATCACACTAGTATAAAAGTCGCACCATTTAAGGCTTTATAAAGGAGAAAGTGTAGAATGCCCGTCTGTTGGGTTGAAGTTGGTGAAAGCCAGCTCTCTGGACCTGAGATTTTCCTTGAAACAACTGATAAAATTGTGCAAATCAGAGATAGACTCACGACTGCCCGAGATAGGCATAAGAGCTATGCTGATAAAAGGTGGAAGCCTCACAAATTCCAAATAGGAGACAGGGTGATGCTCAAGGTCTCGCCTTGGAAAGGCGTAATGAGATTTGGAAATAAGAGTAAGCTAAGCCCAAGATATATTGGACCATTCGAGATAACAGAATGTGTCGGTTCTGTAGCTTACAGACTTAAACTTCCTGAAGAGCTGAGTGGAATCCATGATGTATTCCACATCTCTAATCTGAAAAAGTGCTTAGCTGATGAAGCACTTATCATATCTCATCATGACCTTTAAATTGACGAGAGCTTAAGGTTTATTGAAAAACCTCTATCCATTGAGGACCGTGAAGTCAAAAGTTCCGCAAGAAAAAGGTTTCCCTCGTCAAAGTGAAATGGGATTCCCGTCCTGGCGCAGAATACACTTGGGAGGTTGAATCCGAAATGAGATGGAAATACTCGTATCTGTTTGAATAAATCTCGAGGACGAGATTTCCTTTAAGGGGGGTGAGGATGTAACACCCCGAAAATTCCATCCTATTATGTGACGACACGTGTCTAATTCTCCAACTAATCCCTACTACGTGGAGGGAGAAACCTCCAACTAATCCCGATTATGTGGAAGGAGGAAGGACCTATACTGTGCATTCACTGAAACGTATCTCGAATCTTCGACTAATCCTGACGCAGGAAAGGAGAGAGACTTTTATTGTGCGTTAACTAAAACGCGTCCCGAATGTCCAACTAATGCCCACTGTGTTGAAGGACGGGTACTAATATTGCACATATCAATAACTTACTAAACCCAAGGGGTTAAAAGTGCAAAATCCTTATTCTGGAAGTCCTTAGGGACCGTAAGGCATTTAAAAGAATGTGCGCTAGGAAGTCTTATGGACCGTAAGACTTGTTTACATACGGTCCGCATGTGGAGTGATGGGCAAGCAAAACAAGGTCCTTACGGACCGTAAGGGCATAATGCTTACGGTCCATAAGGGGACCTGCAGATCAGAAAAACATTTGGCTGTTGCAGCCTAGTTTTGCCACCTTGCACCGACTTACCACCACCTTCTCTGGTTCCTCCACGTCCATGGGCACTTGTACACATCTGAGAAGCCTTCTCAATACTTGCCATGATTTTGTGATGATCTTGCAACTATAAATAGGTCTCTTGATCATCCATTTCCTTTGCTCATTCATTCTCTCTCACTCTAATCTGCTTGGAGCTATCCTCTAGACAAGAGGACTCCCATTCCTAGTTGTATTCTACTCAACACTTCCAAGTAAGTGATTCTCTTAGTTCTATTTCATTTTTATTTAGTTATTTTAAAGATAAAGTCAAACAGTTGACTTTCTGTTTGACTTTAGCTTCTGACCGTTTTGGTCAAGGTGAAGTTCAATCCGAACTTTCCTACGTGATCGTAATAACGTCAGTATGATCCCTCTGTGATCATACCTTCAGATAATCATGTTTACTAGTTGAATTGTTAAGTTGAGCATGTTACGTAAAAGTTGAATTTTCGACTAAAATGCATAAATGGTTTCTATAACTTATAACTAAGTTGTTTTGACATATATACACGTTTTATAACTTATATAAACTGATGATAGCATGCTCAACTTGTCCAATTTAGTTTAGGGTCACTTTTTATGTCAATAGTCAAGCAGTTTGACTTTTGAATTGACTTTTGATTCTGACCCGTTTGGTCAATGTTTAGATCTGTTTTAAACATGTTTTAGGACCATAATATTGTTGACTATAACTCTCTGAAGTTATACCACATGGTCAATCCATTTGATGGGTTAAACGACAAGTCTTGAATATATTGTTAAAAATGACCACAATACGCTTGGGTGGTCAAAGTAACTAAATAAATGATTTTAAACTAAACCAACTGATAATCTGACATAATATCATAATGTACTTCAACTAAAAGTATATTTTTTGATACTTGGACTTGTCGTATGCCCATCCGACCTTCAAAACCCGTCTTTATGCACATAACTAGTTATGCGAACATAGTTCACATAAACTAGGCGTAACGGGTCAAAACTTTTAAAAACCTTTCCAAATTAGAATGTTGGTTTAATTAATCTTTATACAATGAGTCCTTACGCTCGGATAGGTATAAACCATATTCTAAGCAATCTACGCTTAATCTAGCAAATTAATCTTATTCTTATGTAACGGGTCGTGTCAAATGAACTAAACTATGACCCGTATACATTCTAACAGATAGCTAAATTTGTTCACTCCGGACTATAGAACCCCCCTAGATATTCGGACTTGAGTTTAATTACTTTGTCTTTACGGCTTTTACTATACTAAAACCGTTATCGGTCGGAAGCTAGCTAAAAGGTAAATACTCTTAACTAATTTTCCTTGAAAACTTGGGGTATGGCGAATACGCCACTTGGAGCGAGTATTACATAAGCCGCCTATGATTGCTCATAAATGTAAGAACTCGGTTTAATCCGTTATATTTGATAACTGAAACAATTGGGGGTTATTGGTATCGTGTCCTGGAGTCCCGACTCATGAACTATTATGACCATACAGAATAACGTGACGGGGTAAGCATACTGACTGTAAGACACGTCATTCAACTTTGGTGTGTACCTTAATAGAACTGAAAATGACCAGCTTTGATATCTGGTTCCCATTGTATGACAAATATGTAAATTTGGTGACAAGACAAAATCTCAAGAAAAATTAAATGATCAGCTACGGGTTTTCAAAAGAAATTAGGATGGGAATCTGGGTCGGCTATGATAAAGGCTATGGAATTTGCAACTCCTAGCTTAAGGCCTATGATGTCCAAGCTTCGTTTTATCTCGATCCCGCATGTGGGCTTAAACTTGAACACTTGAACATCTTTTGTATTTTGTATATTCGACACATTTTAAATGTTATGAATATTTTTACTCCTAATACTTCCGTTGCATTATTATTGAATTGTTATAACTGCTACCCAACCGTCACGACTAAACCCATCCGGGCCCACCGGAAACCGGGGTGTGACATTTATACATTATTAATTATTTAGTAGAGTGAGCTAGATGTTAGTTTAATGTTTTGGGCTTGTAGGAGTGGGCTTAGGTGGCGCAGTGGGCTTAGGGTTTAGGGAGAGTTATGGGCTTAACTCTCCTATAAATACATGTTTTGTAATCAAGTTTAGGTTGTTGACTCTATAGTATTTTTCTACAAACTTGTATTAGACAATTCTAATTGTATGTAAGTTGAAGTTTGGTTTTGATCATCTTGTTCATCTTTATTCTCTACATCTTGTTATTGAATCATGTTTGATTGTGTGATCCCGCCACTAATCAAACTAGTTGTGATATCATTGTATTGATCTGATTTAAGGGACTTACAATAAGCGTGATACCGGTACCAAAAATTGCCAAAAGTGTGTACCGGTACCGAAAATGTTCGGTACAGAACCGGTATTTTCGGTACCGTACCAAAAGTACCGATACCGAAAACTCCAAAAAGTGGGTACTGAATTGGTACCGAAAATAATTCGGTATGGGAAATTCGGTTCGGTATCGTTACCAATTATCAAATGCTCATCACAAATAACCTGCAGCGTTGTCACTATAGATTAATAGACAAAATTATTATTAGTATTTAAGTTAACTAAATGAAGAATTTTAGTGGTCATGAATTCTTATAGGCTCAAACTATCTACACACTTGTTGTGTAGATAGCCACCTCCAAAAGGTGTTTTTTGTCCTATATGCACACCCTGCAGTGTCGAGTTGTGGTCAAAGCGCGACGTTTTGGTCCGGTCAACCAGACAAAAGACTGAAGGGTTTGTTGACCGGACCAAAACGCCGAGCTTTGGGCGCGATTTGTTTCGTGCTTTGTTGTTAATACCATGTATTTGAACCATATATTTTATTATTAGTATTTAAGTTAACTAAATGACCGGACAAAAACGCCGCGCTTTGACCACAGCTCGACACTGCATGATGTGCATATAGGACAAAAAACACATTTTGGTGTGTAGATAGCCAATGTGGTGTGCCAATAGGTACACCCTTCTTATATTAAACCAACAATTTACTAAATATTCAAACACATAAGATATTACAAGGAATTAACTTTCCAAGACCCAAGATCTTGATTTGCACAACTGTGCTAAATCTAACCTAAGAATTTGGCTATTATTGAAAGCGAATTTTGATTAACGGTTCTGATATCAACCTTTGATTTTGGTTCTGACTTTCTGTAGTTTGGAGTTAAGCCCTTTGATGATGTGAGAACGTGGGAAGCCAATTCAATAACTGTATATTCAAAATGTATGGTGAAAATTAAAACGTCAGATTGTATAGTGCCAAAGAACCAAACCCATTGATATGTTAATTGAGACATTTTATCAAATAGTTGGTGGGCCTTTGTAAATCTATCAAAGAGATAACATGGTGATGCTTAATTCAACCCAAACTTAAGCTTAAATCCCTACCATCTAATAACATATATTCGAACAAAGCACGAAACAAAAACAAATGTCTATTAACAATAAAGCATGAAACAAATGTCTATTAACAACAAAGCACGAAACAAAAACACATGTCTATTAAAAAACACAAATAGTCTAGTGACATTTAGTCTTTCATTAAAAATGTTAACAAAAAATTTGGATGAAGTTAGCACGTTGAACGTTAATGGAGACGAAAATCAAACTATTGGACTAAAAGTGTCAAATTTAAACTTTTGGACTAAAATTGTTACTTGCTTTAAACCATAAGGACTAAACCGTAACAAATTCAAAACCTTGAACTTTAAATAACATAAAATATAAGGTTCAAATACATGGTATCTTAAAAATATGGAGTCGTAGTAAGGGTATCAAACGAACTCCAATTAAACTCATTCTAGTGGCATTGAAACCGTCATCGAACTCTATCATATTAGATTTTAGGTTTTTACTTTTGGATTTTGTGCTTGTAGATTTTAGAATTTTTGTTTAAATTATTGTGTCTATTTATTTGGCAATGTGTTTTTTCATCATTGTGTTTTTTTTTGTGATTATTGTTCCTTTTTTCCTCAGCATTGTGTTATATTTCTTAGAATTGTGTTATATTTTGCGATGCATTATGTTATATTTTACAATCTATTGTCTTTGTACACTTCCTAGATTTAGCAGACTTTGTAGCATAATTTTATTCTACAGAGACAATCTAGTTATTCATTATTCTTGCATTTCAAATCATCCAAAATATTTATCTACCAGACATGATTATGTCAAATACTGAAATTTCAATTCCAAATCTTTTTGACACTCAACGTAAATTTTAGTCTCTTTGAATTTTAATGCTTACAGGTTCTTTTGAGAAAATATAATTTTTCATAAAAACAATGTAGACAAGAATTTATACCACAAGATGACACAGGATTAAAGAAATTAGCCGTTAAAAAAATATACTTGACTATCTTTAAAATATAAAAATTTAGTACTTATAAAACTCACCATACGCAACTAGACGTATTTTTTTCCTCTTCAACGTACAGTAACTTTTATTAAAAAAAAAAAAAGTGGATATCAAATGCCATGGTTGGTAAAATAAAGCACTCATTATTTAGATGGAAAATCAATCAACAATTATGTGTATTCTCTTAAGTGGTATCAAAATACAATGCATCCAGGACATGAAGCCAGTCAACATAGCGTGATAAATTGATAATAATATATTTAAATCTGTGGAAAGTGGATGAAGCAAAGTTGTAGCCTTTAGTATGATTAATCATACGATACCCAAAAATAATAATGGAATAATCTTTAAAATTCAAAAAGAAGCTAGGCACAATAATGGGCATACATGTGTTCTTGTGTATGCATGCATCCCCGGCATTCTTTCTCTCTTTCAAGAAAAAGTATATATTACTAAAATATATACTTTTCGTATTATTACCTACATCTTTTCTACTTAATCACTAAAATGCCTTAACTTTCTTTGAGTTTTTCACTTTTAACACTTTAACACTTTAGTTCAAAAATAAACTTTTTGTATTTAGGTCCATAAAGTTTCATTTTTATTGTCATTTTAATTCAAATAGCAAACTTAGTTAAAAGGTATCGTTAAATCTCATGGACGATTTTGACAATTCTTAAAACTCAGGGACGATTTTGGCACTTTCCATTTATTCTTTTGGTTTTTAATTTTATAAATTTTATTTTTATCTTTAAATAAAAAAATAAAATAAGTATAAATAAAATATATATTCAAATACACACCTTGGGGAGGGATAGAAAGAAAACTCACATTAGTTAAGAAAACTAAAAAACCCAAATGAATTAACCTCCTTTTGGCACGTGTTACACCTTTTTGCATACTGTGTTACGAGTAACAAGTTAACTACAGGCTGTCACATGTTACGTGTAACAGCTTTTGCAAACTTTCAGTTTTTTTCTGAAAAAATAAAAGATGTTACGTAACACGTGGCAACCGCTGGTTGTTACACGTAACATGTCTGCAAAAATGTATAACACGTGACAAAAGGAGGTCCATTCATTTTGGTTTCTTAGTTTTCTTTATTAATGTGTGATTTCTTCCTATAATTGCCATGCACACATTTATATATATATATATATATATATATACACATTTATATATTTTCTTTTAGTTTTCTATTTTACGAATAAATAAAAAATAATAATAAATTAATGTTGTTTGGCACGACGGGAGACACGGGTCGACAAGGGGATATGAGGTACCAGTGCCGAGATTGAGGGCGTGGTTGTGGCGGCGGCAATGGTGATGGTTGTAATGGAGGTAGAGGTGGAGAAGAGAGAAGAATAAAAGAGAAAGAGTGTGTATGGTGTGTGTGTATACAATGGTGGAACTTGAACAAAAACTTAGTTGGGGCTAGACTCTCAAAATCTAAATCAGTGGGGGCCGAACTCTTAAAAAATCCAATATTTTACACTAAAAAAATTCAGAAATTTTCAGTAAAATTATCACTATAAGCGAAAAATCAGTAGGGGCCGGGCTATCCCTTAACCCCAATAAAGCTTCGCTAATGTGTATATATATAAAACTATAAATGTGTGTGTATATATACATATATTATGATTATTTTTTATTTTAATGGTAAAAAGGAAAATTAAAAAAATAAGTGTGTATATATAAATGTGTGTATGTATATATATTATATTATATTTATATTTATTTTTTTAAAGATAAAAAAGAAAATAAAAAAATAAATGGATAAATTGCCAAAATCGTCCCTGAGTTTTGGGAATTGCCGAAATCGTCTATAACTTAACAATGCATTTTAACTTGGGAATTGCCGAAATCGTCAATAACTTAACAATGCATTTTAACCGGGTTAGTGATTTGGATGGAAATGACAACAAAAAAGAAACCTCGGATTCCCGGATACAAAACGTTTTATTTTTGTACTGAAACGTTAAAAGTGACCTAAACTCGGTAACCATTTTGACATTTTACTCAAATCTTTATCAATAACACGAGTCTTCTTTTACGTTTATAGTCTTCTTTTGCATCAAACCTTGGACATAAGACACATAACACTCGACAATTAAGACAAAGGCTAATCAGTGCATGTACTCCCTTGTTTTTCGGCTATTAACGCCACCACATGATGCATGATTAACCATCCCCTTCTTTTAACATTATTTTCACGAAATTAGTAAAATAACGTTAAAATTAGTGCACTTTCACTTTTGTATCCGAACACCCAAACATATATACATTATTAAATAGTTATGTACATGAGATTACTTTTATTTCTAACCCTTTTAAAAAATTCTCCACCATCTAATTCTCATCGGAATTACCAGCTTGTTCAATCTACTTGATATGTTGCTTTACAGTACTAAAGAAATATTGATGTATAAATAATATTTGTTCTATTTAAAAAAAAATCTTTAATTGCTATGTTACTTTTAGGTGTTGTCCTAAAATATTAATCAAATACCTGTAAATTTATAAATTTTATTAATGGTATTGAAGATGACTGGAACTCAAAAGGTATATATCATAGCGGTAATGATAAATAATAAAAAATGAAATATATGAATACACAACCAGTGAAACAATGTAATGAAAAAGAGTATATATTAATAAATGAAGTTATAAAGCAAATATAACTTTGATTGAGTCAATTGTTCAACTTATCGTCACAACCTTACACACAACATCATTGCATCAAAATGCACAATCTTACAAATCACGTCATTCTATGAATACACAACCTTCTACACCACATCCGTTCGGTTATAAGCCCCAACCGAAATATTTGGTTATCGAACAACCTTGATAGTATGGGTGCTTGCTTCCTAATTTTGGTTTACTCCACACTTATGTGTTCTAGTTTTACGACCACATGCATTTTACCTTCTATTGTTTCTTATACTAGAATTCAAAGTAAAATATAGAAAATTTTCATTTTTTTTTTGTATAACATACACATATATGGTTGTTGTTTTTCAAATTTTACCCTCATACTTAGTGGCGAAGCTTGAGATTTTCGACCGGATGGCGAAAGTCACCGGACCAAAAAACTGGGGGCTCGAAAACGTATATACCCAAAAATTTCTATACGAAAACTACATACTCTCCGCTACTGGGTGAAAAGTTCGGGGGGTCGGCCGCCCCCTCCCGTCCCTTAAAAGCTTCGCCCATAACCCGTAACCGATGTATGATCACAAGCCAAACCACATGCTGTTTTTTTAATCATATGACTGCATTTTATCACATATGAATGTAAGAAACATAAATTTTAAAAAATATGTACTTTAAATTCCAAAATTTAGTGTTTTAAAGTTGTTCTTTTTATTCTCGCAATAGTTAGTGTTATGTAATGATTATCATCCTATATATATAGGTAGAGGATCCTGTAAAAAGTGCTCAAAGTGTGAGAAGTGTATTATAACACTATATATAATACTATATAACACCATATAAACACCGTATAACAATATGTAACACCATATAATACTATGTAACACTATATATCATTATATAACAAATATAACACTATACATCTATCAGACAACCTATAGTGTTATATTTGTTATATAATGATATATAGTGGTACATAGTGTTATATGGTATTATATGGTGTTACATATTATTATACGGTGTTTATATGGTGTTATTTAGTATTATATATAGTGTTATAATACACTTCCCACACTTTAGGCCCTTTTTACACTATCCTTACCCTATATATATATATATATATAGAGAGAGAGAGAGAGAGAGAGATAGAGAGTGGGGATCCTACGGAAAGTGTGTTTTTCCTAAAAAGTCATAAAACACAATAATTTCAGGCATAAAACACACCTAAAACTCACAAATAATAGAATGAATATTACTAAAACACCATATTCAAACTCTAATAGTCCATAAAAACTTCAAACGCACCATCGTAGAACTATAAATATAAAACACAAAATGCTAAACAACATAAAACACAATAATATTTGTCATTCCATAATCAGAGCCTTAACATCTAAAACCCAACACAAAACCCACATACATGATGTTTTAGTAGTCTTCATCATATTATTTGTGGGTTTTTGGTGTGTTTTATGGTTGACATTATTGCGTTTTATGACTTTTTACACTTTTTAGGAAATTTGGACTTTCTGGCCAACTCCTAGCCTATATATATATATGGATTAGTTAAAATGAGAACCACTACGAGTTGTGAGAACCGTGAGAACCTTTTGATACGCGCGAGTGGGCCAAAATTTTTTTGCACAAACGTAGATGAAAACATTATAAACACATCTGTAAAAAAAACAAAAAAAAAATTGTCGAGTCGTTAGTTTTGACTGATGCAAGTTTTTTTACGCCCTGATAAAAAAATAGTTATCAACTGTAATATTTTACACCAGCGCATAAAAAAAACTTGCGTCGGTCAAAACTAACGTCTCAACAATTTTTTTTTACTTTTTTTTACAGATGTGTTTATAATGTTTTCATCTATGTTTGTGCAAAAAAAATTTGTCCCAACTCGTTCGGCATCAAAAAGTTATCACGGTTATCACAACTCGTGATGGTTTTCATTTGAACCGAATCCTATATATATATATATATAGGATTAAGATCATTTCGGAACCAAAAAAATTTACAGAACCTGCAGAACTCTTTACAGCCACTTATTTTATTTCATATTATTTTTTCATTATTTTATTTATGAGGGGCATTGAAGTAATTTTACACCTAGAAAATTATCACATTTTTAATTTAACCTTCCACTATTTTCTCACATTCAAATCTAAAGAAAATTAAATACGTATATTTAATCACACTAGGTTGAATTAGTTCCTTTTTTTTTTTTTCTCATATGACTCCGTATGGATTAAATTTGAATTACACCTAACCGATTACAATATGCAAATTTAAAAGATAAAGAACCATGTTAAAAAAGAATCTTGGAGTGATCATGCTATATGGCTTGAAAAAGTAGCGATCTTTTTCATAGTTTTGTTTTTATTTTAGGGATAGTTTTTGGGCAACTTCAACTCTTACATTACGTAAGATTTTTATATATATGCTTGAAGACTACTAGTATGATTATATATATTCAGATATAACATGCATTTCTTGATGTGTAATTCCTTTTATGTACTTGTGTAGTTACTTTTTATCCATATATGTACTACTTACATATATGTATTTGAGTAGTTTTACATATAAGTAACTATTGATGTTTTACACATATGTAAATTATGATATATTCAATTACTTATATGTAATTCTTTTTTCAACATGTACAATTAAACAAGTTACATATGTACAACATTCCTATCTAATTTATATATATAACATTTACACATGTAATTATTTTATTTACATACATTTAGTTCTCTTATTTACATATAATTTGTAATTTACATATATCTAATTTCATAAATGTTAATCTGACATACATTACATTACGTATTTAATGTGTACATTAAATAATCATAAAAAATAAATAATAAATCATTGGCTATAGAAAGTTTGTGGATATAGGAGATTCAGGAGAAAAAGAAGTGATACGTAGATTAAGGAGGAAAAATCTGGATGTACTGGTTTTTATCGAATTCAAGTGATGTTTTTTTTTACTATTATGCCCTTGCACCATCTAAAACAACCTCTTTAATTTCCTTTTAATTACATTTATAACTTTATTTAATTTCAACCATTGATTAATAGATCAAGGTAAAGAGTTCTTAAAGTTCTATATAAAATGTGAGTTCTGAATTGAACCCAACCATATATATATATATATATATATATATATATAGGATCAGGTTCAAGAGTGAACACTAGTGTAGCTTGCGAACTGAGTGAACTAATCCTGGCCATACACGTGTGTAGATCAATGGCCAGGATTTGATGTTGAAATACACTAGTGTATTTTACGATTTGATGATAAGATCCTGGCCATACACGTGTGTAGATCAATGGCCAGGATTTGTTCACTCAGTTCGCAAATGCACTAATGTTCACTCTAGAACCTCACCCTAATATATATATATATAGGGGGCCGCTAGAATGAGAACCACCACGAGTTATGAGAACCGCACCCCGCGGGTGGCCGTTGACCACGAAATTTTTTTTACGACTAGATGTGTATATTTTAACACCATACGTAAAGTTTGGGTTCAAACGGCGCGCCCGAGGGGGTAGTTTTTTACGCCCAAAGTTTAGGTTTTTTTTTTTTTTTTATTTTTCTTTTTTTTTTTACCAAACTTTGGGCGTAAAAAACTACCCCCTCGGGCGCGCCGTTTGAACCCAAACTTTACGTATGGTGTTAAAATATACACATCTAGTCGTAAAAAAAATTTCGTGGTCAACGGCCACCCGCGGGGCGCGGTTCTCGCGGTTCTCATAACTCGTGGTGGTTCTCATTCTAGCGGCTCCCTATCCCGATATATATATATATATATATATATATATGTATATGGGAAAAATCCTTTTAAGTTGAAAAAACTTAAGAAACTCTATGAACGGACCACATGTTGCCACGTTGTTGGTCCCAGATAAGATGCTCAAAGACTAAGTATGGCAAATAGATTTCAACAAGTAGGAAAATGTTGTGCGGAACTAGAAATCAAAGTTTCAAGAAGCAACAACTTATAGAATTTTCAAGTATATTAATCACTTTGGAAAACAAAGTTATTGACTATTACAAATGAATGCTCAAAGAATTCTGTATTGAAGGGTAATGGAGTTTTTGGTGTGTGTATTAAATGCTTGGCTCAACTCATTTAACCTTCGGGGTTGACATCTCTATTTATAGAGAGTCTGGATCATGAATAAACATTCATGCACTTGCTCTGCACAAAGTAGCTTTTTGGCATATTCATTGAATCTGTGGATGTCAACTTGCTACTTTCCAAATTGTGTCAGAACCTTATATTTAAGACAAGTTGGTCCATCAGAAATTCTGATGAACAGCTTACCAGAATTTTGTTGAGATTGATCATCAGAAATTCTGATGATCAGAGTTGCCAGATTCTGATGATAAATACCAGATTTATCATCAGACTTATCAGAATGGTCCTTTCTGATCGTCTTCTTTTTGTCTTGATCATTTCCTGATAATTGTTGAAGATGTTTCTATCTTTCTTCTTGTCATGTTATCATGTAGGCACATTTTTATTGATCTTCCTTGACTGTACTTCGGCATATGATCAGGTTGATCATCTTTTTCTTCAATACTTACATAAAAGTTTCCTAACAGTTTCCCCTAAGTATTGTAAGAAAAATAAACTATCTTATAACAAATGAACATAATTCAAACAAAATTCCCAACAATGGATTGCAAAGTAGGGGTGTGCAATAACCGAACCGTTAACCGAAACCGAACCAAAAACCGACAAAACCTAACCGAAATTAACCGAAACCGAATTAACCGAAAGTCGGTTAACGGATATTTTTTTTACCATCGGTTAACCGAAATTAACCAAACCGAACCGAATCATTTGTTTTTTTTATATATTTCTAGCTTTTATACCTCTATTTCATGTATTTCATGTTTTATACTTTCATTTCATGTAATAATACCTCTATTTCATTTATTTATGCCTTCATTTCATTTATTTATACCTCCATTTTATGTATTTAAACATCTATTCATGCATTTTTACCTCCATTTCATTTATTTATGCATCCATTTCATGTATTTATACATCTATTTCATGTATTTATACCTCCAATACATGTATTTCTAAGCAAAAAAATTAGTCCTTGTTTGAATTGGTTATTAACCGAAAATTAACCGAACCCAACCGAAAACCGACCAATTAACCGAATTAACCGAACCAATTAACCGACGACTTCGGTTACGGTTACGGATAATGCTAATGACCGAACCGAACCGTGCACACCCTAGTTGCAAAGTACAAAAGCTTGTTCAAAAACATATTACAAAAGAAATAACATGACTTTCAATTGTTTTTAAAATAGTTTGGCAGGTTTGTGGAGATCATCAATCTTCAGCTTTTTCTTGTGATGGATGAACTTGTGGCATACTTCATATATTTCTTTGTACCAGCCTCTAGCATCTATCCATTCATCAATGATTTATTCTATCTCCTTTCTTAGCAACTCTTTATCTTTCCCCTTAGCTTGAAGTTGTACCTGCTTCTTGTTCATACATTCCTTGATGTATTTCAGTTTCTGATTAGAATACTTGCAGATATCAATGGTTCTGAAAAGGGCTTTGTTTCCTTCAATATCTCTGAACACAACAGAGAGTCCTATTTGTTCAAGGATTACTCCAGTTCTAGCTTCCTTTTCCAGCACTTTGGGGATGGATGTATCTGGTGGAGGAACATGGACCTTCTTCTGATGAACATGATCATAATTGATGCATAGATCAAAATCAGAAAGAGCTACCCTTACAAATAGCTTGATTCTGGCTTTTGAAATGTTGTTGAGTGCTCTTCTAACAGCTTTGGTATTTCCTTTGTCTTTATCATAAATCTTCTTCAGAAAAAGAATATCCACTAGATGTAGCTTATCTACTAAATTTCCATCAGTTATCCTTTCTTCAGTGCCATCTTTCCTTAGGAGGGTATACCTATTCTGTTCATAATGTCCTCTAACACCATCTGAGGTAACGTCAGCATCTACCTTAAGAACTCTTACCACTGGATTATCAAGAGCTCTGTGAATGTTTTTCAGACCCCTCTCAAGCCTTTCCTCCTTCCATTCTCTGCTTATTGGACTCAATGGTCTGTCCCATTTATCTTCTGCAGACCAGTATTACTCCTTGAGATTATGTTCAGGAAACATCATCACATCCTTGTCAATTTCTTGAACAAGGATTGTGTTACCTTCAGGAGTTTTCTTCTACATGATTCTTGGCTTTTTAGGAGATGAGGTTACTGAACCATTTTCTCTTTTCTTGCAAGGTCAGGTCTTGACTAAAGATTGTATCCCCTGATGTGGTTTGTCTTGACTTTGTCTAAGGGACAACAATATTTAAATCAGAAATAACCTTAGGTATAGATTCAAACCTTTTCACCATCTCTTCTTTTGATACTGCAGGATGGGGACCCATTGTTGATGTTCCTGTTTGGCTTGCATGTGTGGCACTTGGTTGCTTTCTGATGATCTTTGGAACATCCAGTTGAGAGGCTCCTTTGGGAATGGGAACTGTAAGCTCACGAATGTCTACTTGTGCCAATCTGGCAACATTGCAGTGCATCCTCTTCATGAGAGATTGAACATCTCCTATAAGCTGAGCATTTCTGGTTTCTTCCTCATGCACTCTGGCAAATTCTGCACTGTTGTGCTCCTTTAGTGCAGGCCATTATTTGATCAGCTTTTCAAGGGCATCTGTTATGCTATTGTTGCTGGCCCTTAAAATGCTGATTTCCTCCAAAAAGTTGTTAGAACTAGATGATTGCCTTGACTCCACCACATTCTTCAACTGAGACTTGATCTTTTCCATTTCTGCAAATATTTTCTAAAAGTCTGTTGCAAGATTGCTGGTTTTTGATGACTTGTCAGGCTGTTGTTGCAGAATCTTTAGGGTCTTAGTGTTTCTTTCGGTCTGCCTTTTGATGAACTCCACTGATTCTGATAGAGTCTTCATTTTTTATCTTTGACTCTTTATTTCTACCAACAGCACTTCAAGCTTTTCTTCAACTGGATTATTTTGTTCTTTTTCTTTGCAGACTTCAACAACATAATCCAATATTTTATGAAGCTTTTCAGATGATATTACTGGTGGTTCTTGGACATTGGGAACAACAGATGTTCCTAGTAACCTACCAGCAGCAGACACATCTGCTACTGTTGTAGAGGTTTCTTGTGGATCCAAGGATTTACCAGAAGCTCCTCTACCTGGAATGTGAAACAAATTCTCATCCTGGATTTCCTTGTGTCCATGGTGGATACGCCGCTGGTACTTCCTATATATAAGTGTCTCTGTCAAATTTTCAAAACCAGCATTATACTAATCATAATAGATTTTGTGTATTTATAGTTTTTGCTTATTGGTTGAGTATTTGGTATTTCAAATTCGCATTTAACTCTATCATTGTGGCATCTTATGAGAGAATTATTCAAAATCCCAAGTTGTGACATGGACATCTGCTTATACATCATTAGTTTACTTTACGACAGTTTGCAAACTTTCTCGTGTTATAGGTCATCTTTGGGGCAAGATTTTCTCTTAAGCCGCAATCAATTCCCGATACACCATTCTTGGGCTTCACGATGTAATATTCATATCGCCTATGACAGGTTATCTCTTACGTGATCATTAACGCTCTTCACTTCTGCATCTCTAGCATTAAAAGCGATCCTCCATCTGGGTATCCAGCCCTTACCAGGAACGTTACCGCCACAATCAGATCTGAACTTTAATTTTGATATAGCTTCGCGTAAGCGTATCCTCAGCATCTCTAAGACGTGTGTTTAACACTTGTTACCTGACGTTCCTAAGAAACAATTTGATTCCCAGGTTTGAGTTCCTAGTGATATTACTAAATCTAATCGATATCGCTTATGCCTACGAAGCAACCCTACACACCATCCTACATGAGAAGTTTCCTCCTAATTTCAGGACGAAATTTTTAAAAGTAGGGGAGACGGTAACATCTGTAAATAAACGGATCTTAGAAAAACCAGCCCGTTTTGAAAATTGGATCCGAACTGTAATAAATATAAAGACGAATGTTTATGACTTATTATTTATACTTTGTCGTGTAATAATTTAATTAACGTAAATAATTTCGTTATTTAAAAATGTTAATTTTATAAATATCTCGGTTGGACACTTGATCTATTATAACCCGTTTGTAAAACCGGAACCTAAACGAAATAAACGAAAGTATGAATTTCTTTATTATTACTTGTGATTTTTAGTTGTTAATTAATCTCTTATTATTTATTGCTTTAATATACTAAAAACCATAATCAAATTAATATATTAGCTAGCTACCTAAACGATAGTCGATGGTCAGCCTAAACAAAGGTTATCATCTCAAACGATGGTGAATATGTTTCAAGCGAATGTCCAAATGAATGTTGTATACTGCCAAACGAAAGTCACCTGTTGCAAATGAAAGTGACCTGCAGAGTTTCATTAACGATGGTGAAAGCGAAGGTCCAAATGAATGTTGTATACTGCCAAACGAAAGTCATCTGTTGCAAACGAAAGTGACCTTCAGAGTTTCATTTTCTGTAGAAACTGTTCTCGTGCATCCGAACAGCCTCTAGACCCTACAATTCTTAGACTTTTGGCTTACTTACTATCCCACTTAATTGGGTATTGTTGGCAAACTAAATTAACACTTATGGTCCGCTATTGGGCTAATTAAAAATCAAAACAAGGCATCATTTGCATCTATTCTCTAAGAACACAACCATTATACTCTAAAGTTTCAACACTCCATGCAAAATTTCTGAGCCAAATATACATCATCAAATTCGGATTTCATCTACTCATCACCTCTCTAATTTGCTTGTGTGACAAGGAGCATTATCAAGATCTTAGAATTTATTCTACCCATTATCTTCTTCATTTCTACACCAAAGCAGGTAAATCTAAAACCTATTCTTTAATTTCTTAGAGTTCTATAAAAATCTCTTTATCCGATATTGTGATAGAGGGCCATATCTATATAAAATTTATTTCTGGTTTTCTAGAATTCCTAGTTTTAGAATTTAGGGCTTTTGTTATAGGAAATATGTTTCGATTAAAATTGGATCTAGAATATTACTTGTCATCATATTAGTTAAGTTTATGACTTTTATAAATTCTAGTTGTCAAATATATTTCTTTTGGAATGCTGATTTCATCATGTGTTATAGATTAATATATAAAAATTGATTTTCCTTAAAATAGAAAAAAAACACATGAACTTGTTTTCTAATTTTTTATAACATAAATAGATTGTGAAATTTATGATGGATTACATGATCTATGGAATGATTATTGATAAAATTCATGTTTAAACATAATCATAAGACCATGTGTAGTGGGAGGGGGAAGATACTTGGGCATTTTGCGCTATGTGACGGTCCAGTCAGCATATGGACATTGTGGGCATTATGTTAAAAGGGGTGTAGCAGGGCAATGGGCATTGTGGGGGCATTATATTAAATAAAAAAATAAAAAACATTAAAAAATCCTATTGGCCAAAGAAACAAGTGAAGGCGTTTTAAAAAGCACGCTTCACCAATTTAAAAAAAAAAACGCCTTAGAGGGCACTTAAAGGGCATTGTTGGGCATTTTTATTTTTGGAAAAAACGCCAAAAAACCCCCACTACGGGTGGTCTAAGAAAGAAGTGATTTTTGGAAAAATATGTGTTTATATATATTGAAGTTGGATTTTTATTAAAAAGGACATGTGATATGAAATAATATAAAAAGGTATATTTTTATTCTTGTTTTGATATTGTAAGTTTCATAATTAAAAATTTATATGTAAAAGGTATATTTTGAATAAGGTTATATATATATATATATATATATATATATATATATATATATATATATATATTGAAATTGGACTTAATATATATTTTTAGTCACTAATGATCTTAATATATATTCTTAGTGACTAACGGTATTAATATTTTATAGTGACTAGTGGGATTAATATATTTTTAGTGGCTAATGAGATTAATAAATATATTTTATGGTTAATAGGATTAGTAACTCACATAAATTATTTAGTCACATTTAATTATTAAATAGTTGATGTTGGTTTAGATTGATAATTTTTTTAGACAAAAGCCCTAAGTATATGTTGTGTTTATGTTATTTTATATATTTTTGGTGTTGGTTATTTAGTATTTTGGTGTCGTATTTCTTTAGGGAGATTTTCGTCTTTTGGATCTTTCCTCGTATACTTGTGTGGTTTTGCTAAGGATTAATAGAACGCAAACAATGAGTACATCTTTACCTTTCCCCTTTTTGTCACTTAATCTTTTGGGGGTGTATCATGTGTCTTTGTATCCTAGTGTTTCCTTTTCAGGCGATGTTATTTTCAACGAATTTTGACAGACTTTGCCCTTCATATGCAAAATTGTTACACGTCTTGTCCTTTAACCCTAACCCAGTCAAATGTTTTTGTTAAATCTGATCATGTGACTTGCATGTGATGGCATTTTTGTCATTTCACCTAAAAGGACTAAATATGTTAAATCTGATCATTTTTGTCTCTATCATTTAGACCATCCACCTCAACCACCCTCCCTGCATCGCCGCCCCTAACACCCCAATCACCTACCTACATCGCCGCCCTTAACACAACAACCAAACACTCACCCACCCTCCACCAAATCCTGCAAACACCCAGTACTAACATTAATCGGGTTATTATCCAAAACCATCGCATCTAAACTATCAAGCCCTTGTAAAAGTCATCAAGCATTTCATCGAACAAGTTGTAGTAAAAATAAGCCCACCTCAATTCCAACAATCCACTCAAGAGGGTAAAGACCCAAATTAGTCAAGACTGACAACTGATTCAAGTTTTTTTTTTGCAACGAACCCTTCAAATTCATCCCATGAACTTGAATTTGTGCAACCCTTGAATGATCACAGAACACGAGTGAAATTAGGAAGGTGTAGATATGTTGGCTCATGTGGATCCCACCTTGAGAACACATGATACAAAGCTAAAACAGTTCTGTAATGATCTGATCCAGAATAACAGTGCTTGAATACCTTCTTACTTCAATGGCAAGTCATCTAACAACTGCTGCTTCTAAGGTCTGCTACAAAGCCAAGGTCTGCTGATTGACAAAGACTGCTGGAACCAAAGGTCTGATCACCCTTTGAAGAAGGTCTGCTAAAGCTTCATCAGAGGATAGAGTCAACAGAGTCTGTAATCAGTTTTGTAATATAACAGTGTTTAGCTATTAGCAGAGGTTAGAGGTTGTTAGTATTTGTTAGATGTCACTGTCTCAGTGACGTCAGGAAAGATTCCACAATGGTTAGGTTTGTACTATAAATAGAACATCGCATGTACTGTTCTATTAGATCACTTCACTCACTTGCATTTTGTACGAACAAACTCTATGATCTCAGGTTGAGGGGGAGAATTATAATCATGCATACGTGAATCATTATGTAATACAATCATTCAACTCAAAGTGTTCATGATGAAAGCAAATCTTCCATTGTTTGTGTTATAAAGTTTTTCTTCATTCCGCTGCATTATTTCCATACTTATTATCATCTTCCATTGTTCATCTTAAAACAAACACAAACAATTTAAATTCGGATCCTAACAATTGGTATTAGAGCATAGGTTAACCAAATTCGATTTAACTATCAATTTGATATAAAAGATTAGCTCAATTTCATTGATATCATTTATTCGTATTTGTTGAAAAACAGAGTTAAAAGTTTAATCACGTTCAAAGTAGTTTAAACAAAAAAACTTTATAAAAAACCAAAATGTCTTCAAACACACAAGATCCTCATAACACTGGCACCCTGTACAAGCCACCTATGCTTGTCAGATCTGAGTACAATATCTGGCAACCTAGGATAGGTCATGTCCTTGCACAGCAAAACACCGGTTGCTGGAAATCGGTTATCTTCGGACCACAAGTTCTGATGGTACCGAGTGCAGAAGATCCCAAGGTCCAAGTACCTAAGAAACCTGAAAATTACTCTGAGCAGGATTTTTAGAAAATTGAGTTAGATGCTAAAGCATTCAGTATAGTTGCTACAGCACTACCCAATGACATCTATGATGGTCTGTTACATTGTAACAGTGCAAAAGAGTTATGGGATGCACTAAAGAGGAAATCGATGGGACAGAAGAGGTCATTGAGAACAACAGAGAAGTGTTGAACCAACAATATGAAACGTTTTGTCATGTTAAGGGAGAGTCATTGACCCAACAGTTTGAAAGGTTTAGTTGTCTGATTAGTGAGTTAAAACTGGTTAATGTGGAATATGCTAACTCAATTTTAAATAGTAGGTTCCTTACATCATTGCCAGAAAAGTGGGAAAGTATAGCCTTTGTTACTAGAAACTCAGTTTGCTTCAAGGAGATGAGGTTCACTCAACTTCATGGTAGGCTTCTCACTTATGAGAGAGAGCTTAACCAGAAAAAAAAGTTACAAGAGTCAGGGAAAGTGGCTGAAGATTTCTCTTTTGGTAATACAACACTTTTTGGTCAGGAAGAGTCATCTGGTGGTAGTAAGGATCAGAGTTATGATCATTTCATTGACATAACATCTGGTGGAGCGTTCAACTCTGATTCTTACTCACCTAACTATGCTTTTACAGCTAATGGGGAAAACCATACTCTGACAACTTATCCTTTGAATTAAATGACCTTTAACATTTTGACCCCACAGATCTGGAAGAAATGGACATTTTACATCAACTTGTCTTGTTGAGTGTGAGAACAAGCAAGTTTTATAAAAGAACTGTTGGCTCATGTGAAACTTCCTTGAGAACAGATGATACAAAGCCAAAACTACTCTGCAACAACCGATCCTTAATAAACAGTGCTTTGAATTCTAGTCCCTCTAAAGGGAAAGATATCTAACAACTAATGGCTCTAAGGTCTGTTAAATGAAAAAGCTCTGATGAAGTGTAAAGATTATTGAAGACTAAACCACTGAAGAAGTTAAAGATCTGCTGGAAGTCAAAGGACTGATCAACCTTTGTGGAAAGCACTGCTAAAGCTTCATCTGCAGTTGAGCCCATCAGAGGATAGCATCAACAGCACTTTAGTAATCAGTGTTTTGTATTAAGCAGTTTTTAGAGTCAGTTAGTATTGTTAGATGTCACTGTCTAGGTGACGTCAGCCAAGATGCCACAATGGTTAGGATAGTACTATAAATAGACAGTGCATGTATTGTTCTATTAGATCACTTCTCACACACTTACATTGTGTACGAACAATCACTGTGATCTCAGGCTGAGGGGGAGTTGTAATTCATGCATACTGTTATGGGTGAAATTCTGAGCCCATATCCTGACTTTGTATCTTGATTTTTTATATGATCAGGATACCGGATCAGGATACCGGACTAGGATATTGGTAACATCCTGAGGCAGTATCCTGACTATTACTAACAATTTGCTTGTAAACGTTGGCTACAAGGGACTAACGTTCATGAAGACCAAGTCATCCTGAAGACCCGCTCAAATTGGTTAGGATAAGGACGTTGATGGCGGAAAAATAGCTCTTATAACGTTTAGCATTGAAGATTGACATGTTTTATGGAAAGTTACGAAGATTGGTCAAAGATATTAATGATATAACGGTTATGGAAGCTTAAATCCCGGAGTTATAGTTGGAATGCGCGTGGAAAACGAGTTGATACAGCCTAGCAACGTTCAGAAAGGAAATAATCTCAGTATCCCGGATTTTTAGCATAATATCCCGGATTTTTAGCATAGTTAGTTATTTCCTTTTACTATATAAAGGAGTGATCGGATCATAGGTAGGGACGACTTTCACACACACAATTTCTACAACACTCTTGCTCTCTACCACCTGTAACCACTCACAAACACTCACACTCGTACTCGAATCGCATTGTAACACTCAGTTGATCCGTATCATATCCTGCACTGTATCCTGTTATTGAAGCAATAAGAAGAACAAGGCGGCCGACGATTGTCAGCTCCCGAGGTTTTATGCCGGAGATCTAGATTGATCAAGGGCTTTCCTCGTACATCACGTGTCAACCTTTACATTTTTGCTCATTGTTTGATTATAGATACAGCTCGATACCCTGAGCCGTATCCTGAAACTGTTTTCGCAAACTAACAAACCAACATATTTTTCACAAAGTATTACTAGCAAACTACCTCACAAAACTAATTTGATCACTTAATTGCTTAGGTAATTTTTTACCAAAACAATTTGTCGCCCACCGTGGGGCAAGTGGAGCTATTTCTACTAAAAGCTTTTGTAAAATCGTTAATCGGTTTTCTATTTTCAAAACTTTTTGCTACACTATTTTCAATGGCCTCGAGATCAAACATGAGCTCTTCTGTCGTGTCTGCTACAACATCTGCAACGATTGGTTTGATGCTTCTACCACATCCCCCGAGAACGCAAGCCTCTTCACAAGGAACCGAAATTCATGTGGCTCGGGATGTTATTCCCACTCAGAATATTCAGGGATCTGGTCATGTTTTGGCCTCTAATGAAGAAATTCTAACTTTATTTGGTAGTGTACAGGAACAAATGAGGCAGCAGAAGGAGACCAACCAAATGCTGATAAGAGAGATACAACTCTTGAAATCCAGCTCGAGCAGGCCCGCTGAGGATACTGTCACTCCCTTGCAGCCAAGAGCTTTAAACTTCAGTTCTGTAGTATATGCTGAGGATAACAGGGGGAATATTGTGCCTAGCCATTCCCGGAGTCATATTCCTTAAATACCCTCTTCGACCAGGATGTCGACTGTGAGGGATCCAGGATATGCTCCAGGATGCGCCCCAGGATATAGCCAGAATCACCAAGCTGGTAACTTGTCTGTTAACACCAGTATCCCTGTTACTAATAATCTTGGATCATTGCAGGATGCAGGTGTGACATCAGCTATAACCAGAGAGCTTCAAAAGTTGAAGGATATGATATCAAGTGTGCCTGGGATAGTGCAGCCTATACCGGAAGTATCCCGGGATAGTCACAACATATCCCGCTTTGCTCACCCCATTTGTGATGCAGAAATCCCAAAGAGATTCCAAACTCCTAATATGAAGCTGTATGATGGGACGACGGATCCTGAGGAGCATATTGCCCAGTATAGAGAGAGGATAGAGATTAACCTTATCCCGCCAGATCTTAAGGAAGCATGCTTGTGCAAGGGCTTCGGCTCTACTTTAACAGGATCAGCCTTGAAATGGCTTCTAAATGTTCCACCTCATTCAATTACATCATTTGCTCATTTAGTTAATTTGTTTAACAGTCAGTTTTCTTGCAGTAGAAGCATTGAAAAACTAACAAGTGACCTCTACAGGATAACACAGGGGCCTCAAGAATCCCTAAGGGATTATGTGAACAAATTCAGCAGGGAATCCTTGGATATCCCACGCCTTGATGTTGCTACAGCAGTCCAAGCATTCAAGATGGGACTACAAAAGGATTCCCAGTTTTATCAGGATCTTGTGATGAATCCTTGCAGGAACTTGGACGAAGCTCGAAACAGGGCCTTGAGATATATCAGGCTGGAAGATGATAAGAAAATGCAAGAGAGGATGGATGCATCCTCAACATATGAACCAACTAACAGGAAGTCAGAATCCTCATACAAACCATATCGTTCTAAGCCATATGACAGGAATGATAGCAAAAAAGTGAACGCTGTTGAAAATGAGGATCCTGAGGAGTATCCTGAATTGTCAGAATATTGTTTTTCTGTTAATATACCTGAACTAATGTATGCTATGCAGGGTTTGGGAGATAAAGCCAGGTGGCCTCGGAAGAATCAACAAAAAGCTGATTGGAAGGATAAGTCCAAATGGTGTGCCTTCCATGAGGATTTCGGACATGTTACTGAGGATTGCATTGCCCTTAGGAAAGAAATAAGCTACCTACTAAGCAGAGGATATCTGAAGGATCTTCTGGGCAGAAAGAAGAATAAGGGTTAGGATATTGAGAAGGATCCTGAACGAGCAGCATCACCTCCCGCCGACGCCAAGATAATTAGCTTTATCTCAGGAGGGTCCGATATCTGCAGAACTTCTTATTCTGCAGCCAAAAGACATGCAAAGGAGGCTAAGTCCGAAAGGGGGAATAAGCCAACCAGGATATCGACCCTCACGACTGATAAAATGATCACGTTCGATAGTGATGACAGGGATACTGTCCAGGATCCTCATCATGATGCTCTGGTAATAACTTTATATGTTGCTAATCACTTTGTACGCAGGATACTGGTGGATAATGGCAGCTCAGTCAACATCATCCAATTGGAAACCTTGAAGAGAATGAACATCCCCGAGATGGAGATTACCTCAAAGTCCACTGTGCTTATAGGGTTTAGTGGAGAAGCAAAGAATACTGTTGGGGAGATAAAACTGCCCGTATATGTCGAAGGAGTCAACTCAATACAACGCTTCTATGTCATGGACTCCTTATCCTGCTATAATATCATATTGGGTAGGCCATGGATCCATGATATGAAAGCTGTGCCATCAACCTATCATCAGTGTATCAAGATCCCTACTCCTTGGGGGGTTGTCAAGGTGGAAAGTGATCAACAGGAGGCAAAGGAATGTTACTCATCCTCGATGAAATCCTCAACCAAGCCTAATGCAGCATAGCAATTAAAGATGCGGGCCCAGTATATCGTGGAGGCTTCAGAGCAAGATTTAAAGAAAATTATCCTAGATCAGGATAATCCAGATATCTCGGTGCTCGTTGGAGCCAATATCCCTCAGGATATTGAAAATCAGTTAACTAACTTTTTGAAATGCAGGATGTCAACATTCTCATGGAAGCATGAGGACATGACAGGTATTTCTAAGGATATTATAACTCACAAGCTTGGAATTGACAGGTCTTTCAAGCCTATCCAGCAAAAGAGAAGGAAGTTTGCTCCAGAACGAAACATAATTATTCAAGAAGAGGTTGAAAGACTATTGAAGTCCAAAATGATCAGGGAAGTCAAATTTCCCAAGTGGCTAGCAAATGTGGTCGTGGTTCAAAAGAAGAATGGGAAATGGAGAGTTTGTGTAGATTACACAGACTTAAACAAAGCATGTCCTAAAGACCCATTCCCTCTACCTCATATAGACTCGATGGTGGATGCCACTGCCGGTCATGAGATGTTAACCTTCATGGATGCATCCTCAGGATTCCAGCAGATCCAAATGGAACCTTCAGACCAGGAGGATACTGCTTTCATGACACCAACAGGTATTTATTGTTATACTGCTATGCCTTTTGGTTTGAAAAATGCAGGTGCAACGTACCAGAGATTGGTGAACATGATGTTTAAAGACAAACTGGGGGACACCATGGAGGTGTACATTGACGATATGGTAGTCAAATCCAAGAAGACTGAGGATCATCTCCAGGATATTAAAGGAGCATTTGATATCCTGGACCAGTACAATATGAAACTAAATCCTGCCAAGTGCCATTTTGGAGTGGGGGCAGGAAAGTTTTTAGGATACATGGTGACTAAAAGGGGTATAGAAGCAAGCCCGGAACAAATCAAAGCTATCCTGGATATCAAGTCACCATCCAACATGAAAGATGTGCAAAGATTAACTGGACGAGTAGCGGCATTGAACAGATTTATATCAAGATCCTCAGAAAAATGTAAAGAATTCTACGATATCCTGAAGAAGAACAAGAGGTTCGAGTGGGGAGAAAAACACGAAGCAGCCTTACAGGAATTAAAGCAATATCTTTCAACCGCACCTCTGATGATGAAGCCCGAGGATGGTGAACCATTATCCCTGTATCTTGCAATATCAGGGAATGCAGTAAGTGTTGTTTTGGTTAAGGATCACGAAGGTCAGCAGTATCCTGTCTATTATGTTAGTAAAAGTTTATTAGATGTTGAAACTAGATATTCACACTTAGAGAAATTAATATTGGCTCTAGTTATGGCATCGACAAAGCTTAGACATTATTTTGAGACACATAGGATTCATGTTAAAACTAATTATCCTATTAAGAACGTGCTTAGGAAACCCGAGATGTCAGGTAGGATGGCTAAGTGGTCAGTAAAGTTAAGTGCTTATGATCTAGTATATGAACCTAGAAATGCCATAAGGTCTCAGGCTTTAGCTGACTTTGTGGCTGATTTCAGTAGTGATATTCAAAACGAAGTAGACCTAGAAGTGCAACAGCTAAGAGAAAACTTAGAATCTTGGATACTATATACTGATGGTGCATCTAATGTAAGAGGTGTAGGTTTGGGTATACTACTAAAATCGCCACAGGGGGACATATTACCCCAGGCTATTAGATGTGAGTTTCCTGCCACTAATAATGAAGCAGAATATGAAGCTCTGATAGCAGGATTAGAATTAGCTAAAAATATGAATATTAGATATTTACAAGTGTATGTTGATTCCCTGTTGGTTACTAACCATTTCAATGGATCTTATGCAGTAAAAGGCGAAAAGTTAGCTGAATATCTTGAAATTGTTAAAAAATTAGCAGGATATTTCGAAATTTTTATACTTGAACAGGTACCAAGAGAAAAGAATGCTGAAGCTGACGCTCTAGCAAACTTAGGATCTACTGTCAAGATACCGGAGGGAACTCAGATACCAATAGTGCACATCTTGTATCCTGCAATGGAACATTTCAAATCTCAGGATAAAGAAGTAGCATGTATTCAGGATCCTGGTGATGGATATCCTGAGAAGGATCCTGAATCCTGGATGACTCCAATTGTGAAGTATCTTCAAGAAGGAGATATCCCAAAGGATGCAAATCCTAAGGATTTTAGGATGAAGGTATCTCGTTTTACTATTATAAATAATATTTTGTATAAGAAATCCCTTGCAGGTCCGTACCTAAGGTGCTTGGAAGATCCTGAAACCAAGGAGGTACTTCGGGATATACACGAAGGAGGCTGTGGCAACCATACTGGGGGCAGATCTCTGTTCTCGAAGATATTGAGAACAGGATATTACTAGACGACCATGAGAAAGGATGCTGCGGAGTATGCTCAGAAATGCGATGCATGTCAAAGACACGGCAACATCCTGCATCAGCCTGCAGAACCATTATATCCTATCGTATCCCCTTGGCCGTTTATGAAATGGGGAATGGACATAGTGGGAAAACTTCCAAAGGCTCCAGGAGGAATGGTTTTTATGCTGGCAATGACAGATTATTTCTCCAAGTGGGTCGAAGCCGATGCCTTTGTTCAAGTCAGGGATCAAGAAGTGGTATCCTTCATAGAGAGGAATATCCTGACCAGATTTGGGGTACCGGCTGAGATAGTTTGTGACAATGGCTCTCAATTCATCAGCAAAAGAACTACTGATTTTTGCAAAAGTTGGGGAATTAAGATGATTACGTCAACACCAGTGCATCCTCAAGCAAATGGACAAGCAAAATCCTCGAACAAGATAATCGTCAATAATTTAAAGAAGAGGTTAGGTGCCAAAAAAGGAAAATGGGCGGAGGAACTACCATTTGTCCTATGGGCTGATAGAACAACTGTGAAGAATGCTACTGGGCAAACCCCATTTTCTTTGGTATTTGGGGCAGAAGCAGTGATCCCGACAGAAATGGTGATACCGACAACGAGATCAAGCCTACGGGATCCTGAATCAAATCCTGAAATCTTATGTCAAGAATTGGATACTATCGATGAGACAAGAGATGCAGCAAAGCTAAGGATGGCGGCATATCAACAGAGGATATCCAGAGCATATAACAAGAATATAAGGACTAGAAGGTTCCAAGTTGGAGATTGGGTGTTAAGGAAAGCTTTTCAGAATACTACGAATCCTGCTGATGGAAAGTTGGCTCCAAAGTGGGAAGGACCCTATGAGATTGAATCGGAATTCGGAAAAGGAGCATACAAGCTTAAGAATATGGAGGGGGATATACTACCAAGATCCTGGAATGCTATACATCTCAAAGCCTATTTCAAGTGAGTTTAGAATTTAATTTCTAACTCAAGATGGTATGAATTCTGTCTCTTTTAAATATAATTTATTTGAACCCAATACTAACTTAAGCATCGGAGGGGTGTTAGCGAAGCTAACACCCACCTTATTTTAAGGTTGTTTTGCAGAATATACTTCGGGATATAGCTCCAGGATACACACTTAGGATACTTCGAAAGATTAGAGGATTGGCCCCCTCTCTCACGTTTAAGGGATCCTGATCCCTTCACAGGTTTAAAGGTATTCACCTTTCTCACGAATTGGGTTTAAACACCCCGCCTGGAGCGCAAGTTATCCAGGGATAGTTCAAGGTGGCGGGACCAGTTCATGTAAAAGTGGCTGACAATTTCGTTACTGTTGGCTATACCCTGGATCCTTAAGGTATATGAGGATTGATCACCCTCTCTCACGAAAGGGTATTTTCATACTCTCTAAGGTTTAAAGGTTTTCACCTTTCTAAGTCTTGGAGTTTATACACTCCCGCCTGTAGCGCACGAAAATTTGGGATTTTCCCCAGGATACTAAGGGTTTATCCCTAGTACATTAAGGGTTTATCCCCAGTAAAACTAAAGTTTTTAACAAGATTGCAAAGATATGACAAGCTGTGATTACACACGTTCTTTTGTGGATAAGAAGCTACGAAGTTTAATCACTAAGTGAAGAAATACCGAAGTGTGTCATATATTGATGAAATATCCTAGACAGACAGGGGACATCCATGCCGGGGATATTGCAAAGGATTCAAAGGTTGAGGTTGGAAATTATTGCCTAAGTGTTTCTGGTATAATTTATTATTTTCCAAGTCTTGAAATCCTTATCTAAATGATCTAAGTTGTCTAAAAAGTCTTGTTCAACTAAGTTTTGTCTAACATTTTGATATAAAAAGTATTGAACATTTCATCAGTATCCTGAGCAGGGTATTTGATCAGGATATTCAAAACATACCTTTCAAAATAAAAACATAATAAATAAGACTAAAAGGTCAGTTTATTATTAGTCCAAAAGATTGTATTCTTGGTTTCGTCTCAAAAAGAGACCCATCCACCAAGAACACAATTAAGTTTTTAAAGCATATTTACAGTTGAAGGCTTTGTCCTGAAAACACAGGATCCCTCCACCTTCAACTGTCAAACTATTCTACTTGCAGGAAATCAAAATTGTTCTAAGTGCAGGACGACCGGATGATTTAGACCCTACAAGATACAGGTATCATTAAAGACAGACTAACCAGGATACAGGTTCAGTATATGTGTACGGGATACAAGATCTGGATACTAACCTTATTAGGGAAGGAGGTCATGGGCTCGATAGATTCCGTGAAGCCAAGGTCACCATAAGAGAAACCTTCGACAGCAGCAACACATGGCTCCTTTTTCACTAGGACAGGCTTGGGATAGCTGTCAAGCTTCTCAAGATCGAAGAAAACATATATCCTTTCCAGACATGTTAGAATGATTAAAAAATATATCCGTTGGAATCATGATATCCAACAGTTATATTTTTGGGGACAATTGTTATGGGTGAAATTCTGAGCCCATATCCTGACTTTGTATCTTGATTTTTTATATGATCAGGATACTGGATCAGGATACCGGACCAGGATATTGGTAACATCCTGAGGCAGTATCCTGACTATTACTAACAATTTGCTTGTAAACGTTGGCTACAAGGGACTAACGTTCATGAAGACCAAGTCATCCTGAAGACCCGCTCAAATTGGTTAGGATAAGGACGTTGATGGCGGAAAAATAGCTCTTATAACGTTTAGCATTGAAGATTGACACGTTTTATGGAAAGTTACAAAGATTGGTCAAAGATATTAATGATATAACGGTTATGGAAGCTTAAATCCCGGAGTTATAGTTGGAAAGCGCGTGGAAAACAAGTTAATACAGCCTAGCAACGTTCAGAAAGGAAATAATCTCAGTATTCCGGATTTTTAGCATAATATCCCGGATTTTTAGCATAGTTAGTTATTTCCTTTTACTATATAAAGGAGTGATCGGATCATAGGTAGGGACGCCTTTCACACACACAATTTCTACAACACTCTTGCTCTCTACCACCTGTAACCACTCACAAACACTCACACTCGTACTCGAATCGCATTGTAACACTTAGTTGATCCGTATCATATCCTGCACTGTATCATGTTATTGAAGCAATAAGAAGAACAAGGCAGCCGACGATTGTCAGCTCCCGAGGTTTTATGCCGGAGATCTAGATTGATCAAGGGCTTTCCTCGTACATCACGTGTCAACCTTTACATTTTTGCTCATTGTTTGATTATAGATACAGCTCGATACCCTGAGCCGTATCCTGAAACTGTTTTCGCAAACTAACAAACCAACATATTTTTCACAAAGTATTACTATCACACTACCTCACAAAACTAATTTGATCACTTAATTGCTTAGGTTATTTTTGACCAAAACACATACATGAATCTTTTATGTATTCAAATCATTCAACAAAAGTATACATGATGAAAGCATTTCTTCCCTTGTTTGTGTTATAAAGCTTTTCTTCATTTCCGCTGCAATTGTTCATTCTGTAAAACACTGCCCATTTTGCACATTCTGTAAACATTGTTCTTGTCCAGTATGTCCAAACCACTGTTCCACAGATTTAGTATGTTCAAGCCCCTACACCCCATGTTCAAGTGCAAACTGCACCACAACAAGCTGCACAAACATCTACTCCAGCAGAGGCCAGTCAACAGAGTTTCTTTACACAGGGCTTTGTTGATTGGAGTAGCATACCTGAGGACTTAACTGATGAAAATTTTGATCTTATTGCTAATCCTGATGTTTCACCTGATGAATTTTGTTTCATGGCATTAGAGTCAATACTAGAAGGCCAAGATTCTGAGGAAGTGGAGTCCATATCTAAAGAGGTGGAAGAAATTGTTGAAATAGTGGTTACAGTAGATATTGTTGGTGAACAGATGTTAGAAGAGAAGGAAGCTGAACATCTGTTGGAACCTCTTACTGATCCATGGGATGCTAGTGTATGCGATGGTGAATGTGACTGTGCCATGATGGCTGCTGCCAAGGTATCACCTCAGGTCTTAGAAGATCTATGTTCAGATAAATGCATTATTGCATTTGCTAACATAAATGAGGTGAATGAAAACCTTAGGAACAAGATCTTAAACAACGAAGTACAGTTTGAAAAGACTTTTAAAGAGTTGAAAAACAAATTGTTTGAAAAGGAAAATTAGATCAGCAGCTTAAAACATGAAAACAGCATAACCAAAGACCAACTCCAAACTATGGTAGAAAAATACCAGAGTTGCAAAAAGGAGCTTGAGTCCACCCAAATCACTTGTGAAAAATGGGTGGAGTCTTGTAAAGGTTATGAGCTGATGTTGGAAAAGCAGATCAAGAGCAGTGTGAAGTTTGGCATTGGATTTAGAAAACATGACCAAACTTCTGAAAACACTGCTGAAATTGAATCTGGCTTGGTTAAAGTAATTCTAACAAACTTGGCTGGTCAAGAGATCAAAGTCACTGATAAGAAAGGTAATAAAATTGTTTTAGAAAGACCAGATGGGTCATCAACCTTTGAAGAGATAGTAAAATATCAATTCAAAACCCACCTGTAATTACCTGTTTATATGTTTTTTTATTTTTGGTGATTTACTCGATTTTCGACATTCGCTTTTCGATCAACACACACAACTCGCACTGCACTACTATCTCAATACGCTGACAAATCGCTACTACATGAGGAACCCTCGTGTGCTATATTGATTGCTAAGAATTCGCTTATACTATACTACTCGCTATGTTATACGCGATCGCTATTCTCGAACGCTCGCGGACCTTGAACGATAGGTTTCTGTATTCTGACTACTTTATGTGCTTCTGTGCCTTACGTGCTTATGTGCTTCTGTGCTTATGTGAATCTGTGGTTATATGCATACGTGTTTACATGAACGTATTCCTGAGCTTTAGTAGTATTAAGACGTGTGTGGTGAGATTCGAATATGTTGTGACTAAGCCCCACGGTGATGTCTGTTGCAGACAATGTCGTCACCTGGACCCTCATCTGGACCCCGTCACCCACGAATTACTCATCAAGAACAGAGACACAAACGCCTAGCTGCTATCATCGCAAAGCAAGTAGTAAAGGTTGTTCCTCAGATCGTGAGTGAAATATACGAGAATGTGAGCAAATCGTCTGAAGAGTCCAGAACCGAAGCTCCTAAAGCTACTCCCAAAGCTGCCTTTAGTTTCAAGTAATTCAAAGCTTGTGGTCCAAAGGAATTTACTAGCGAAGATGGCCCAACGGCTATGTTTCAATGGTTTGATTCCATCAAAGTCACTCTGCGCCAGAGTGGATGTCCTGAAAATCTCCGTACTCTAAACGCTACCGGCGTCTTCCAGTCCCGCGCACTAGACTGGTGGACGGCCGAGAGAAACAAACGCGGAAATGACGCAGCCTACGAGCTGACGTGGGAAGAGCTGAAGGCCATTATGATGGATGAATTATGCCCTCCCCATGAACGCCAAAAGCTGGAGGACGAACTCTGGCATATCAAGCAGAAGGATGGAGAGAACGCAGCTCTGATTGCTCGCTTTAAGCAGCTCGGTATCATTTGTCCCGATCAAGTGAAGACGCCCGACATGACAATCAAGAAGTACATTCAAGCCTTGGCAGACTGTGTTGCAGATTTTGTGCATGCCGCAAAACCAGCAACAATCGAAGAAACTTATTTTCTTGTCGTGGACATCAACGACAAGCGAGTCAAAGCTGGCTTCTAGGATAAAGCTACCAAGAACCTGCACCAGGCTACTGCCGCACCAGCTACCGAAACCGCCGCCGTTCAGTCATCAAAAGTCTCTCGCCGCAAGAAGAAGAACAACAACAGCAGCTCCAGCAACAAGAACTGTGTTGTCACTACCACTGCTGCTCCACTTCAAGCTGTACCGGCTCAACAGCAATCTCAGCACCGATCAGCACCAGTTATCTATGCATCACCTGCAAAGCGTGCATACACTGGACCCCACCCTGCTTGCCCGACATGTACTTATCACCATCCGGTGGGTATCGCCTGCAGATTTTGCGTGCATTGCAACATGTACGGCCACTTCACCGCCAATTGCCGTACTGGTCCCCGGCAAGCACCAACTCAAGCCACTGCTCATCAAGCTCAACTTCCGGCTCCTCAAGGCCAACAAGCGGCTCAGGCACCCGCGGTCAACGCCAGAGTCTGCTTCGCGTATGGTGATCCCAACCACTTCACGAACATGTGCCCAAACAGGGTTGTGAAACAAGAGACTCAGCAACAACAGCAGCAGCAGTAGCCTCAACAGCAACAGCAACAAGTCGCCCGCGCCAGAACTTTCAACATCAATGCGCGCCAAGCCCAGGCCGAGAACAACGTGGTCAATGGTACATTCCTTGTGAATGGTATTTATGCGTCGTGTTTGTTTGATACTGGAGTCGATAACTGTTTTGTGTCGTTCGAATTCGAGAAGCTCCTTAACCGTAAGCGCTCCCATCTCCCCTCGACGTTCTATCTCGAAGTCGCCACTGGAAGAACCGTCACTGTCAATTCTGTTCTTCGTGATTGTACTCTTGAGCTTAACAATTACATCTTCCCAATCGACCTTATTCCAATGCAACTTGGAAGTTTTGACGTCATAGTAGGCATGGACTTTCTTCGTGAAAACCATGTTGAAGTTGTGTACTTCGATAAAATGATTCGATTCTCGCTCTCAAATGGTGATATATTGTGTGTTTATGGCGAAACTGCTTCGAAAGGTCTCAAGCTCATGTCATGTGTCCAAGCTAGCAAGTATCTCCGCAAGGAATACAGAGCTTTCTTGGCTAACATTGTAGTAGCGAAGAAGGAAAAGAAAGGAAAAACAGAGGTGAAAGACGTTCCTGTGGTTCGTGAATTTCCTAATGTGTTCCCAGATGATCTTCCCGGCCTACCGCCAAGTCGTGATATCGACTTTCGTATCGACCTCATTCCTGGAGCAAACCCCATAGCTAGAGCTCCTAATCGACTCGCTCCGTCCGAAATGCGTGAACTCTCGAGTCAGCTCCAGGAACTGCTTGATAAAGGCTTCATTCGCCCGAGCACCTCTCCATGGGGCGCACCAGTCCTTTTAGTCAAAAAGAAGGATGGGTCGTTCCGGATGTGCATCGACTATCGGCAGTTGAATAAGTTGACAATCAAGAATCGCTATCCCCTGCCTCGCATTGATGATTTGTTTGACCAACTACAAGGAGCTACATGTTTCTCGAAGATCAATCTATGCTCAGGAAATCACCAGCTACGCATTCAAGAGGAGGATATACCCAAAACCGCTTTCTGCACCCGATACGGTCACTATGAGTTCGTTGTTATGCCTTTTGGTTTAACCAACGCACCCGCGGTTTTCATGGATCTGATGAATCGCGTGTGTAAACCTTATCTCGACCGTTTCGTCATCGTGTTCATCGATGATGTCTTGATCTATTCCAAGTCGAAAGCCGAACACGCGCAACATCTACGTTTGCTTCTCGAGCTACTCCAAGGGAATCGACTCTATGCCAAGTTCTCCAAGTGCGAATTTTGGCTGGAGGAGGTTCAATTCCTCGGTCACATTGTCAATAGTCAAGGCATTCACGTCGATCCTGCGAAGATTGAAGCAGTTAAGAGTTGGATTACACCTAAGAACCCGTCTGAAGTCCGTTCTTTCCTCGGACTAGAGGGCTATTATCGTCGATTTATCGAAGGGTTCTCAAAAATCATTGTGCCGCTTACCGCTCTCACGCATAAAGACAAGCCTTTTGTTTGGGGAACTGAACAAGAGTCTGCTTTCCAAACCCTCAAGCGTATGCTCTGCAATGCTCCCGTTCTCGCATTGCCCGGTGGAAATGACGACTTCATTGTCTATTATGATGCCTGGAACCTTGGTCTCGGTTGTGTCCTCATGCAACGAGACAAGGTTATTGCTTACGCATCTCGTCAGCTCAAAATCCACGAGAAGAACTATACAACCCATGATCTCGAGCTAGGCACAGTTGTTTTTGCGTTAAAGATTTGGCGACACTACCTGTATGGTACCAAGTGTACGATCTTCACCGATCATAGGAGCCTACAGCATATCTTTGACCAGAAGGAACTTAATATGCGTCAACGCTGCTGGGTAGAACTTCTCAATGATTATGACTGTGAGATTCGTTATCATCCTGGAAAAGCAAATGTCGTTGCTGACGCTCTCAGCAGACGGAGTTATCTGCTCAGCATCCGTAATACCCAAGCCCAATACGATCTCGAAACCCTCATCCGCGAAGCTCAACATGCCTGTTTTAATGAACGCACACTGAAGAAGGAAAGAATCTACCACGATGGAGCCCAGCTAGTGAATAAGTCGAATGGGATATTCCATTATCTGGACCAAATTTGGATCCCTAAACGGACCGACTTACGACCGATTCTGATGGACGAAGCCCACAAATCCCGGTATTCCATTCATCCTGGTGCCGATAAAATGTACCAGGACCTTCGTTATAAGTACTGGTGGCCGGGCATGAAAAGGGATATCGCTATCCATGTTGGAAAGTGTCTGACTTGCTCGAAGGTCAAGGCCGAACACGAAAGACCCTCTGGCTTACTTGAACAACCACCGATCCCTGTGTGGAAGTGGGAGAGTATAGCTATGGACTTCGTAACGAAGCGTCCGCGTACGCCATCAGGTCACGACAGCATCTGGGTTGTCGTTGACCGTCTGACCAAATCTGCTCACTTTTTGCCGATACGAGAAGACTATAAGGTGGAACGATTTGCCCGAATCTACACCGATGAGATCATTTGTCGACATGGGATGCCTCGCGACATCATCTCTGACCGCGATGGTCGGTTTACCTCGCGTCTTTGGGAGACATTTCAATATGCTCTCGGTACATCGCTTAATCTAAGTACCGCTTTCCATCCCCAAACTGACGGTCAGACTGAGAGAATGATTCGTACCCTTGAAGACATGCTCCGTTCGTGTGTCATATATTTCGGTGGTAATTGGGACGCATACTTACCTCTAGTCGAGTTCTCGTACAATAACAGTTATCATTCCAACATTCAAATGGCACCATTTGAGGCATTGTATGGAAGAAGATGTTGATCGCCTATTGTATGGCACGAGATCGGGCACTCGCAATTAACCGGTCCTGAGCTATTGCAAGAAACGACTGACAAAATCCTCCAAATATGAGACAATCTACTAAAAGCTCGGAGTCGGCAGAAAAGTTACGCCGATAGACGACGCAAGCCCCTTGAATTTGACGTTGGTGACTACGTACTCCTAAAGGTTTCACCTTGGAAGGGTGTGGTCTGATTCGGCAAGAAAGGAAAGCTCGCGCCTTGATACGTTGGACCCTTTAAGATTCTGGAAAGGATCGGCAAAGTGGCCTACAGACTCGAACTACCGGAGGAACTTAGCAACGTCCACCCGACTTTCCATGTTTTGAATCTCAGAAAGTGTCTAGCTGAGCATGATTTACACGTTCCACTCGAAGATCTGCAAGTGAACGAAACATTACACTTCGTGGAAAAGCCTGTCGAGATCATGGATCGACAAACCAAGCAGCTCAGACGCTCACGCATTCCCATCGTGAAGGTTCGCTGGGAAGGCAAACGAGGCGCAGAGTTCACTTGGGAACTCGAAAGTGACATGATGGCGGAGTACCCGCAGTTGTTTGTTATGGCTTCGGCCTAATTTCGGGATGAAATTCCCTTAAGAAGGGGAGGCTGTAACACCCCGTGTTTCGAAAGTTAAAGTCAAAGTCAAGTTTGACTGTTTTGAGTTCTTTGACTTGTAGAAGATCTATTTATTTTATTGCATTAGCTGTATTATGTGGAGTACTTATTAATAATCGAGATTTAATCGCTATTTATCGCATGATTAACGCTTATCGCATCGCACTCGCAACTCGAATTTACGCACTTGGGTTATGGTTTGATATGTGTGTGTGCCCACTATGTGTTACTTGTGTATGTTTATTTATGTTATATGTGGTGATCAATCGAAACCCAAATCGCAACGCAATCGCAATCGAATCGCAAACGCTAAACGTAAGTTAATTAAGATGATTGTATGTTAGATATAGTAGTTGGGATTAAAAGTAATTTGAAGAGGAAACTCTATCGCATCGCTCGAATCGCATCGCAACGCTCGACACTCGAACCAAAATCGCAAAACTCATCGGGCCAAGCAAATGGCCAGCCGACCGAGTTGCCACCCGATCGGACTGCCATCCGATCGAGGTGCCACTCGACCGAACGGCCATCCGACCGAGTTACCACTCGATCGACCAGCCACTTATTCCCCTTTCCACTTTGGGAAACCCTATAAACACCTCACTTGTTACCATTTTTGGTAATGACATTTTCTCTCTGCTCAAACCAGCCACCCTCAAGCACTTTTCTCTCGATTTCTCTCAAATCTTGTAAGTTTCCAACCTAAATCTTGTACTATCTTGACCTACACGCACTCCTACATCTTTCTATCTTTTGAATCTCAACTTTTAACCGTGAAATCACTAGATTTGAGGTGTTCTAGGATGATGTCATCATGGTGTTCTTAGGAACTTCATGTTTTGGCTTCAATCCACCAAGAACAACTTTAATCTGAACGATTTCCACAAGAATAAACAAGGATCTTGCTTAGATCTGAACATATTCACGGTGAAAGGGATTGAAAGATGGTTTTTCTAACTTTCTTTCAACTCTTTTACACTCAATGCACTCAAAAACCGATAGAATCGGAGCTTGTTCTAATCTTCTACTCCTTGTTGATGTGTTGGTTTAAGATCTGGATTCGATCCAAGAGATTACTGATTTCAGGTTAGACATGAAACACCGTCTCGAACAGTTAAACTGGTCGGACTAGGGTGATTCCTGTCCGATCGGGTTACTAAGTCTTGATGAGGTTTCTATTGTTTAGCACGCTATCAAACAGTCTCGAAAACACGCAAACTACCAAAACAACCAAGGAAGAAGACGACCAGGTCATCTGGGACGGATTGCCGTCCGATCGGACTGCCACCCGACCGGACTGCCACCCGGTCGGATTGCACCTTGGGTCCCACACTTAACTTTTATTTCAACATTTGAAGTTTTGAACATTGAACGAATTGTCGTCCGATCGGATTGCCATCCGATCGGGTTGCCACTCTACCATGTAATGTTTGACTTCAAACACTTAAACAATTTTCAACATGTTCAGTACGTATGGCTTGCCACCCGATCGGATAGCCATCCGATCGAGTGATCGTCCTGCTGTGAACTTGTTCTCAACCTGAGAGGCCTCGCCAATCGGATCGCCGTCCGATCGAACGACCGTTCGATCGACCGACCTGAAAGGTAGAGATACTTCTCTATTTTCAAAATGCTACAACGAAAACTTCAAAGGTCAAACCATCATACACAAACACATCCATCCCAAACGAGGTAACAATCCACTCACATGGTCATCCGATCGGATGACCATTCGAACGGATTGTCACCCGCTCGACCGGCCCCTCGATCGGATAGCCACACGATCGGATTGTTGTTCGACCCACTGACACCTTGTTCGTTTTACGCGCCGCTTATCGTTTATGCTATCGTTAACTGTTCAGGCTAATTTTGCTCTAAGCGCTCCCTTCAATCCATCATCGCTGTGAGTATACTCGAACCCTTTTTGCTTTACGCACTTTTGGGAGTTACATACGTTACTTATGCTAAATCACATCGAACACACTACGCAATACTTTAACGCTAACCGTTACTGCATGTTATACGTGACTTAATGAATGCTTGTTTGTTATGTTTACACATGGAATGCTGTCTACCTGCCTTAGCAACGGTAGTACTATTAGTTTGGACTCAGCACCTGTTCACTCAGGGGTTGTTAAGGACAATTAGTTACATGGCTCATATTGGTGAGTGTGTATCGTGCACTGCCTTGGGCAGTCAACCCGCATTCATTGGAATTGATAGGTTCATGTCGATAACTAAAGTGCTTCATTTCACACTGTGTACGTGCTGGTTATGCGCAAACGATTTCGAACTCTATTGTATCTATTAAACTTGTATGCTCACCTTTACACTATGTGTATTGACTTTTACTTTAACGTATGTGGCAGGTGCTTAAGGTGTTTAGATGCTTTGCTTGCTGTGAAATCGAGGCTAGGAAAGACCTAGAACAATAATAAATTGTCTGTACTTAAAATCTGAGTTGTCAAAACAGAACAATTTGACTAGATTTTGCCTGTAGTAATTATGTTACTTTTTATGTCATGGTATGGGACGTGATGCTTTAGATAATTGGTAATCATAGTCGTTATGGAAACTTGTGGACAATCTGTTTCGCTCAGTGCCACGCCCCGATGTTTCCGCCATCGGTTGGGGTGTGACAGATAGGTTACGGACGGTTTGGGTAATATTGTTAGCGGCCATCTACAAAATTTTACAAGGTTCAATTTTAGTATTTTCGATATTATTATATTTTAATCATTAATACCCTTTTATGTCTCATAGACAATTAATAATTAAAATCTAGAATCCAACGTTACATTTAAATACTGGTTAGGTGACCTTTATCCCATTATTTAAATTAACAAGGTAGTCAACGTTTGATGGTTGCAACCCTTTGCAACTTCTAGCCATATGGGATCGGTTAAACATCTTTATGTTTAGTTGGCATGTTTAATCCCATCAACACCTTTGTTCCCCATGCTTTGGTGACCCTAAGTTCATGGTTTCCAAATCAAGTCGTCCAACTTACACACACATGTGAGTTTACACATATAAGTGGTTAGGTGTCCTTTATCCCACAAACATGGTAACCCCACCTCAAATATACAAGTTCCCTCAAATGTGGTTTGGTGACCTTTATCCCACAAAGAGTTCCCAAGTGATTCGAGTGTTGTATAAAAGGATGGTGTTTGACTTGTATTATAAAAGGGGTTTTTATTTTTCAAAATTCTAGTTTAGAAAAATTTTATATACCATATATTTTCATGCATTCAAATCAAAGGTACTTTAGTTTTTTTTTTTTTTAAATAATTTGAATTTCAATCACCAGGGCAAATTACATAAGAATAGCAGGTAGACGAGCAACAAACTGCGCCGCCATCCCTTTCTGAATAGAAAACCCTAATCTACTAAAAACAAAGCCTCGCCCCTGAGGGGTCAAAAAGTTGCTGTGGACTACACGCTGAACTCTGGACAAGAAACGAACTGCCTCTGGCGCCAAAGAGCCAAACGTGAAAACCAATTTTCATGGTTCTTTTAATAAAACCCATTTTATTATAAAATCATTAACTTTTAATAAAATCTTTTATTAACCATTTTAATGATTTTGTTAAGAACCAATTTTAAGCTTGTTACGGATTATTAGTTGTTAAGCATGCATATCCAAATATCATCCAAACAACCATAAATAAAATAACCATACAAGCACAACACATATATAAAAAAGGTGCATAACCATAGCCAACTATTTTGATCACACTTGTTAGCCGAAACAAGTGTGTCAAAAGGTCCTTCCTAAAGGGTGAATATGGACACAAATAATGTGTCGTTGAACTCCCACTTGATCCAGCATCCAAATACTTCAAGTCTTCTTTTTGTGTTGTGATTTCTTCACATTCTTTGGGATTCCAAATGTCTTTTATATTCAGCTCCAAACTCCTTTGGACTTAAAAAATGTGTTTTGGTTATCGGGCTAAAATCCCGTTAAGAACTATGAAGTCCTTTAGGCCCGAAATTAGCAAAAACCAAAACCGCATTTTTGTGTGCATCTTCTTTTACAAAAGGTATCCTAATACATTTTTCTAGTAAAATAAAATGCACCTAATCTATTTACTTACATACCAAATGAAAATAAATAAATTACATATTTTTACAAATGGAAGACAAAAATAATAATTATTACAACCCATTGAATAATTAAATACAAATCACAAACACAAACATTCAACATGTTCACATAAGGACATGGCTAGGTTATGTACACCAAAATATATATATCCACATATATATAAAAATCAAGAAGCAAAAATGGTTTCCTTTTTACAACCTACATTTTTCGGCCAAGAATGAAAAAACCGAAAAATGTGGGTTTTTGTCCAAACAAAACAAATCATCCACATGATATAATTTTTTCAAGATTCCTTTATGCATGTAGGAAATAAATCTTGAAAAAACAAAAGGAAAACCATGGATAAAATTTTGGCCATAGGGTTTCTACAAACCCGAAAACCCGAAAATTTTAAATCCGATGAAGCATGCACTCATATAAGCGGTTCTAGATGCCATTGTTGTGTTTTTCACATGTTTATCAAAGTAATTTTATCCAAATAAAATTAAAACGCAGCGGAAAAAGATTTAAAACATGTTACTTTACAAGATTTTAAACCATTTTTAAATGCAAAACCTAATAACCGGATCCATATATGACATGCATGCTATCAAAATGAAACCATAGGGTGTTTTAAGAAACAACATTTCAAAGAGCAAGGAGATGGAAGATGATGATGATTCTTGGATAGTAGCTTCCAAACAAGAAAGCCTCAAGCTAGTATACCCCAAGCTTCCAACGAACACCTTATGTTGCTAGGATTTCTACACTCGTAAACTCACTCAAAATCCCTCTTGACAACCACCTTTGGCCGAAATATTGAGAGAGTTTTTTTGAGTTCTTGCAACTTGAATTTAGTGTGTGTGTGTGTGAGAGAACATGCAATCTAGTTATGATCTTCCATGAGATTTGTTGCATGTATAGGAAATAGGAAAACCC